>JH651325.1:0-237302 GCA_000260095.1 Tetrahymena borealis
TACACTTCTGAATGTTTCTACTGGGAATTCTTTAAAATGGCTGAGAAAATTTTTATAATATTAGCATTAAATTTCTATTCTCAAGATATAAAAACAAAAGGAATATTGGTATTTATTGCTATTTCTCTATATGGTATTGGGAGTATAAGAAAAAAACCCTATTTGAGTAAAGCTGTTAATAAATTAGATTAAGAATCTACATTGATTTGTTCCATTTCTGTATTAATGGGAATTTTCTTATATGAGAATTACTTCAGCTACTTTTTTTATATTGCTTATACAATTATAATTGTCTTAAACGTTTGGTTTATCTTATTAATCAGCATTAAAATTATTAGAGGATATACAAAAAAGCTTGATAAATTAATATATGAATTTCTATTAGATATAGGACATCGATTTAAGTTTATCACTACTTATTTAAACAAAAAGTAGTAATCAATAAAAAAAATAAATCCAGCTATTAAAGAAAAAGTTAAAAAAATATTATTGAGCCTATTAGATTTATAAAAATATGAAAGAAGGAGAAAATTATTAGCTATTAAAATGAGACTTTTAGGTAATTTTCTGAATTTTTTAATTTTAATTTCTAATAATTATTTAATGAATAATTAATTATCATTTAAATTAGAGATCTAATATGGATTGGTTATAGAATAATAAGATATCAAATAAAATAATTAATAGAATTCTGTTTCGCATAATTCAAGTATTTGTAAAAATCTTGAAGAGGACTTTAACCTAGAAATAGAAAAAAATAAAACCAGATTTGATACAGATATTGATTAGAGTATTATCTATTATTTTAATTCATTAAAAATTTTAATTTACTATTCTTTTGTAATTAGCTAACTAATTCTCAACTACTGGAATGATTACACATACATTAGAAAATATCAAAGATTCTTCTTCAAAGTTGATTTAAATTCTATCCAAAAAGAGAAGCAATAAAATACTAAATACATCTCCTATTAAAGCAGTTAATGAAGAGGAAGAAGAATAATTCAGTGCATTAAATCTTGAAAAAAGCAAAAATGTTGAAAAAGTCAGACATATAAAGGTAACTAAGTCACTTTCGTAAGCAGCCTTATAAAATTAAGAAATAAATTACAGTAATAATATACAGAAAGAAGAAGAGAAAATATGTCATAGTTTAATTATGAAAAAAGAATATTCATAGAATAGTTTTGATTCACATTCTCCAGTTTAAGAAAATGGAGAGGATGTAATTTGGAATTAAAAATTAAATTTATTTGATTAGCTAATGAAAATGGGTTAAATTAATGGTAGTTCGGAAGTAAATAAAATTATTAAATAAGATATAGAATCTGAGCAAAAAAGTTTAAAAATTGAAAACTGCAGCGAAGATGAAAAAGAGTCTTGCTAAGAAGATATCAAGTCTAAAAGATAAAAAACTCTTGGTTAGCAGTCAAGATTAAATTTATCTGATTTTGAATAATAATAAATAGAGGAAGAGTGTTAATGAATTATATTTAATGTTTAATTTATTACAATTTTTATTGTATTATATTTTAAATGTTGTATGCATAATAAATATGCCTGCCTAATCATATTTCCTCTTAAAATCAACTTTAATTAATTATTTCCTATAAAGGTAGGTACTGTAGAATAAATAGTTATTTTGCTATTCACTTTAATATTTTAGAAATAGAAAAATTTTATGAAATAAATACCTTAAAAGATTCCAAGTAGAGAATAATTTATAAATAATCTTGTGTTAAAAAGAATTCTAATTATGATTATAAGAAAATAAAATCAGAAGAAAGAAAAAACTGAAAGGAGAATGAAGCTAAATTATGAATTAACTTTATAAATTTATTTAATCTGACAGAAAATTTATTTTTAGTAAATTATTTATAATCATATATTTAGAAAATCTTCGTAAATTCTATCAGTTTATAAACTTGTAATTACAATTTTTATTTTTTAAATACTTTTTTACTTAAAATATCTAGTTGAATTAGTGATCACGCTATAGAACAAAGAATTTTAAAATATTATGTAGAAGATGAATAGTATAGATATAATTTATTGCTATTTAAATTAAGAAAAGTTAGTAATTATATGCTCATTATGTTTAATTTCCGCTAAGGCTCTAAGGGGAGTGAATAGTAAGTTTTTTTATAGTTTACAGTAAACTTTCAATATTTATTTAAATAAATACAGTGACTTGAAATATTTTTTAGTCTAACAAATTTAATTTAATAAAATACTTCGATATTTTTAAATAATTTAATAACTTTTAATTGGATTTGCTATATTCAAGCAAACATTGCCAGTAAAATATAGTATTACTTACAACTCTTTTTATCATTTCTTATCAACATTTCCTCTATAATCATAAATAATCACTGGCGTTATGATGTAAAACAAGAGATCTTAGTAGAAAATATTGACTTATTCAATGCATAATTAAAAAATTTCATTGAATTTATTCTAATCTTTTTCATTTTGAACTTACATTAAAAGAATAGTCTAAAAAATTATATTTTTACTATCTAGAATATAATATTAGATAAAAGATGATTAAATTTCGAATTTTTACTGCTAACACTAGCACACTTTAAAATTAATTTGGTTTTAAACTTTGTTATTTTCGTTTTTTTACATGCTTTTGAGCTGGCTGTGTATTTTAAATGAATTATTTTCTTTGCTTACAATTTAACAGTAATTAAGAGAAAATATCTTTTTAAAAATGGGATTTTGATACTATAAATACTACGTTGTTTCAAGTGATTTCAACTTCTATTGTAAAGTATAATGAAGGAGATATTTCCTCTTGAATTATATTATGAAACTTAATTTTAATATGATGAAAAATAAATTATTCATGAAAAATAAATATACTTTGATTAATTTATTTAGGCTTCATTACTGAGAGAGTATGTAATAAATTCTGATAGGTTCTATAAAATTGTGCCCTTAAAAATACAATTTCTGTTAGAGGTAATTAAATTATGGAGTATTTTGACGCTTTTTTTGATTTGATAATTGGAGTTGATATCATTATTATTAATAGACCTAGATATTGTTACAGTAATCTGAGCATCTAGACAACACAAACAAATAAATAAACAAAGAATCAGTCCCAAACTAAAAGGAAATAAAATAAATGAATATAATTGTAAAGGTCTTCCATATTTTAAGTTGTAAGAAGATCTTTTATTCCATTAAAGAGAATCAATAAAATTTTTATTAATCTTTACTCTACCTAAAAAATTAACAATGATAAATAGATTAAAAAATTACCTCTTCAATATGGTGGTAAACTTGAATAAAATTTTGTTCCATTAACATAGAAAATTTTTGATTACAAAAACGAAAGTTATTTCATTTTGATTATCTTGTATTGCTAGTAAATGTAATTCAAACAGAAATTTAGATGAGTTAAGGGATTGTAAGGAAAACTTCAAATCTTTGATTCTTTAGAAAATTTTAACAAAAGGGAAATACAATCAAGAAATTATATTTACTTTTTCCCTAATTATTCATATATTTTTAATTAAATGGAAAACTTTGAAAAATTTCAAAAAATATGGAGATTATTTGGTGTATATTGGTAGTACTTTGAGGTTTTTGAGCTTACGAAAGTGAAGGAATTAGCAGGCGTAGATAATTATTTATTTAATATGTTGTTCCATGTATTTATTTAAATAAGGAGAAGTTATTAAATACCTTGGAAAAAAAAGCAACCTTTTTTGTTTAATTTTTGTATTTAGAGTCATTTAATTGTAAAGAAATATAAAAAGTGTTTTCTTATGTGTAAATAAATAGATCTAATTAATTGTTTGGAGATCACAAAAAAAATGAAATCAAATTTTATTATAAATTACTACGGCAGTGTAAGGAGAGATGATCACTTAATTAATAAAAAAAATAAAAGCAACCAATTTCAGAAATTGACATATCATTAACCGATTAATTGAAATTTGCTATTTCATCATCAAAAGTGGATTAGATTTCTGCCTTTACTTTCTATTGTTCTGCTTATAATATTAATTCTTGAGTGAGGATTTTAATAAATGATTTTCAAAATGGTTCATTTAATTTTCAAGAATCAGAGAAATTATAAATGTTGTGAATAGTGAGAAATTTAGAGAGGTTACTGCAATTATATGATTATTTAAATTCTGGAGTTAATCGTTTAGATTCTAGCTAGTATATGTAAAATTAACATACAAAAATTGAAGTTTATTTTTGAATATTGTGCAGTAAAACTAAATATCATTGTTTTCACTTGCACATTACTTTTATTTAATTAACTTAAACTGCAATAATCTTAAGCAGTAACCCTCTATAACAAAATAACCAAAATTATTCATTTAGAAGAGTGCTCTCAATAAAGATTCTCATTTTTTATATGATCTTTTTGGTAATAATCTATGAGCTACTTTCTTTATCAAATATTCTAAAGGAGATTTACTTACTTCGAATATTAATCCATCGATTTTCATAGTTTTATTTAGAGAGAAAGTGTTCTTTACCGTTTACAAATTTTCTAAAAAAATGAGATTAAGCAAAAAGACTAAAAATGGGATATTATTTTGGAAAGTTGCCTATGATGGTGGTAAAACATTGTTAGAAACTAGTTAAATGAGATTGGCTGAGATTCAAATTGTTTAGAATTCTTATCGAAGTTATTTATATACTGTTTAGCCACCTTTAGTTTCTCATTCATTTTATAATGAAAATATTGATTTTTGATATGAATAAGTGTTGAAAATTTTCTGATATATTTGGTGAGAAAACTAATATCAAAAAGCCATCCAATATTTATAATATGACGATAAAATGAAAACACCAGAGTTAGAGCCTATAATAATTAAAAAAAGTGTAAATAGGGTTTTGGGAAGGAACATGAGAAAGTAAATGGAAGTAGAATAGATTGGGGGTTAGATTTAGTAGGATCAAAGATGGCGAAGGAATCGTAATGTGAAAATAAAAATAGACTACCTAATCTTAGAGAGTAATTAAAAGGAATCGAATTTGAAGACAGTAAAAGGGCTGGGGCTAAGATTGATCTAATAGTACTTACTTATAGATAAAAATAAATTTTATAATTTCAATAATTTTATATGTAATCTTAAATATCCTTTTATTTAATTTTATGGGGATGATACCAATTCGTGATTTAATAAAAAGAAATCTGATGTAGTTTTGATAAAATTAATATATATAGATATACATTTAAATTTTAATGCAGGCAATATGAAATTAAGTAACTCAGCCAAAAATAGACTATTGACTTTAGAATGGAAACAAATGATAACATAAACATAATCTAATTTAAATTGTTCAGATTACGAATTGTATTTTAACCACCCCTATTATATATCATTGAGTAAGGTGCCTCTACTCAGATGTCTTTTTTCATCTTTTTTAAGCAAACTTTCAATAAAGTGTTCTTTCGGCATATTACGGAATTTGTGTCACATTTCTTTGATAATTTTACGTCAATTAAAAAAAGATAGTATTTAAGAAGTTAAAAAAATTTTAATCTGTTGAAATTTCCAGGGTTCTTTCATTTTTATTTTAATATAATATGTCTTAATTTTTTATCTATGCATAATATTAGGGGTATTAGGTCCTATTCTCATAGTAAATACCAGAGATGCTTAGTTATTAATTCGAAATTTATATATAAATACCATCTGTCATTATAGTTATATTATAA
This sequence comes from Tetrahymena borealis, assembly GCA_000260095.1. Taxonomy (NCBI): domain Eukaryota; phylum Ciliophora; class Oligohymenophorea; order Hymenostomatida; family Tetrahymenidae; genus Tetrahymena; species Tetrahymena borealis. The sequence goes on from JH651325.1 coordinate 5,696, forward strand.
TCCTATAAGATGCAACAAAGCTATGTCAGCTAAGAAAAATGCCACTAGGTGAGGGGCTAGGCACTTTTTACAAAGAATAAATTAAATTTTACTTCTTTTTTTTTCCTAATTAGCTACAGGGGTAGTACAGGAAACTAGTGGTTGGCAACGTTTTGTATATTTTTGGAAATTAATAAATTGACTGATTTGAAATAGGAATAGTAACAAGTTGATTCAAAAAGTTAGGCAGCGGGTTCAAAATGTCTAAAAATATTTTTTACGCCAAAATTATAATAATCCCAGAAATCAGAGGATTAGATCCCACTTAAGAGTGTCATGAAAGATTTGGACAAAAAAGTAATCTTTAATATTATCCCCTGCCCCAAAAAGGTTAATAGGAATTTGATTTGTAAATGAGAAAGGAAGATAGAAATTTGGTAGGGTTTTAATATTTTAGAATTGCATGAGTTTTTCATTTTGATTTTTTAATGAGAAGATGTTGGGTATTATTGAAGATGTTCATCTAATTTCATTTTACACTTATAGAGAAGGAAGAGAATATTGATGAAATAAAGAAAGATTAATGGGAGTTAATGTTAAGAGTCCAATTAATTTGCATTTATTAAATCTATTTATATTTGAGTGTGTTTAGCTAAAATATCTAATAATTAAAGTGAAATGGGGAATGAAACAAACATATAAATAAATTAAGATATTTTTATTTATATTTGATTTTTTTGTTGTTGGGGGGTAGGATCTTTACATTTGAATTAAACTAAAACGAGAATAGAAAAAATACTCAAATTATTAATTAGGTTTAGATGAAATGTCCTTTATTTTTGTTAATTTATATAAGGAAAGGTATTTTGATATTTTAAATGAACTGAGGATACATCCGTAATCACAAATCAATTTAATTAAAAAAAAATAAATTCTTAAAAATAATTTAACTCTACAGAGGGTACTCCACTCGTAGTCGTTATTCTCAGCAAAATACGAACTTAAACAACAAACAAACTAACCTACCAACAAACACTACCATCTTATCAATCAATCGAGATTGCTATCATTAATAAAGAAGTCCTGAACAGAATGAGTGTTATTAATTACTAATCATTTTAAGACTTAGATTAAATCGATTCTTATTATCTCCACAACACCAGTAATCCCGTACATCAACATCAAATGAATCCTCAAACTCAAATTTGGTGTGCTCCTTCATCCTCAAATCATCCTGCTGCTTCCGTTTCTCTTTCAACGAATAATCCAAATAATAATTTTTAACAACAAACATATCAACAACCATTTGAGAATGCCAACAATAACTTCCTTGAAATTGGCTTTAACAAAAACAATGAAAATGAATGCACTGATTTAATTTCTAGGGAATTACCTTAATCTTCTTTAGAATAACCAATTGTCACTTCAACTAAAGTCAATACTAAATAATCATCTATTTAAGAGTTGATTGTATCAAAGGATGACTAATTCTTCTATTCAAATCAAGACTCTGGCAATGATATCCAAAGTGTAAGAAATTTAATTTATAGTGACATTACCTAAAATTTTATCAAAGTTTGCTTTGAATAAAAATAGCTTATAGAATTTGGTTATCAGTAAAATAAGGCTGGCTCTAAAAAATTTTAGCAATAAAAAGTATTCTGACCAACCAGCTCACACATTTTGCTTACTTTTCATCAAACCCTTTCTTTATAATTTATAATTTTCTAAATAGCATATAAATTCCCCAAAAATTAAGAAAAGGAGAAGAAAATAAAAAATTTTTATTCAAAATGAATGTATAGAAAGAAGACTATCTTTATGAAAAGTCTCCTACTAACCAAACTCAAACAAATATTCAAACAGACATAAATTGAATTATTATATTTATAATCTTTAATAAAATTAATAGGCTCAAACACGTTCAAACAGTTTCCAATCAGAGAATTAAATATGTTCAACCTCTACTATAAAGGTGACAAACAAAATGACTTCCTCTGTCACATATCCAACAGTCTAAGAACTCAAGCAAAGTTTGGATTAGAACAGACACTCTGCCCACGAGATAGTCTCCCCCCACTCTACCATTAAGCTAAGTCCCTATAATACAGATACTCATTATTAAGCTACCTCAACTTCTTCTTGTTCTTCTGCTTCTTTATGTTGCCCAAGTGTTTCTTAATACACATAAATAAATGCTGATATCAGAGGAGAATTCAGGTCTGATGAGGTTTTCCATCCCTAACCAATTTACTACCCTCCTAATATCTCTCATTAACCTCTAAATAACCAAACCCCTTACTAAGCTGACTCTGAATACTATTCTTAAGGTATGGGATATGGCCAAGAAGCTGAAAGATACTCATTTCCTTAAAAAAAATGTTCTACTGCCAATGATTAAAATGCTTTCTAGATGGCATAAATGGAGGAAAGAGGTCAATAGCACCCCAATAAAATCTACTCTCTAGGAAACGATAAATCCTAGATAAGCAATTTTGCTAGATACTATGAATAAGACTATCAGAACAACATTAACTATAAAAATACAGGAAGTGCACAAAATCGCCAGTACAGTGTGAATAATAATAATAATCATTATTATTATGATAGAGAATCAGAAAATATTTCTGCAAATTGCAATCCTAATTTACATCCTGCAGAATTCTAAAATCATCGTTATGGTACTAATATGCATAGTATGCCTTCTTAATAGAATACTTATGGTTTTAACTATTACAACAATACTCATAATTCTCACCCTGTTCCTTTTCCTACTTTCAAGAGTGGTGATGCAAAAATGAATGAAAATTAAATGTCAACCTAACCTACTTATTAAAACGGTCATTATAACTAGAACCACTATTATGAATAGAATTATCCCTATGCTTCTAAATATCACTCTGGCCATTATGATCCAGATACTTTCTTTGATTATGAATGCGCTGCAGTAGAATTCGAGAACGGTTCTCACTAAAATGAAAATAATCTATAACATTTTGCAAATGAATAGTAACAAATCCAAAATTTCGGAAATAATTACTTGATTGGTAATCATAATAAATTTAATCATAACCAAAGTTTTGAAATGCCTTAAAAAACTTACTCTAGTAATACAGCCTTCTATAATGCTTTAAATAATGCATCATTGGCTGTTCCATCTTCTGTTCTAAATGTAACAAAAATTGATTAAGAAGTTCGTAATAATTTCCAACCAGATTTTATTAGATTACCAAATTAATCATAAATTGAGGATAACCAAAGAATGCCTGCGTTAATTCCTACCCAAAACATGAACTAGCAGTATATTAGAAAAATTCCTTTAGAATCATGCAATCCTGCTATGACCCAACAATAATCTAATGATGTTTAATCGCCTTCTGAAACTATCAGTCGCCACCGTGAAAGCATAGATACCATAGTACCAACCAATTACAGCCAAGATCTTATAGTCAATAAAGAAATTGCCCCCATTAATTTCAAAAATTCTAAGGAAGAAATCATACTTGAAGATTCTCAAGATGAATGCTCATCACCTGGATCTGGAAAACACATTACCGTCGAATCTGCTAGAGCAAGAGCTAAAACAATAAATATAGTACGTTCTCCTGCTCCTAAAAAATCTGCCTCTTCTCTTTCTTTAAAACTAACTCCTAAGAACTCTCCTGTTCCCAAAATCTTCAAGAAAAGTATCGATATAACTGGATATCAAGAAGAAGATGAGGAAGAAAAGGAAATAAGACTGAAATTGGAATAAGTCAAGATTGAAAAAAAGTTGAGCATCGACACTTGCAGCTTAGATGATGATGAAGATGAAGAAGATATTGATGAAGGCTGTGAAAATGATAGTCAAGATAATCCAAATTAATAATTTTTATTGATGCTTACTCAAAATAAGAAAAATGTTGTTAAGAATATCATGAGTGCATTTAAAACTTTTGTTTTAAGTTGGGGTGAAAAAAAGGCAATTGAATAAATTTACAATTCTGCCAACGATAGCTGCGAAGAAATTGATGATATCTAACGCAAATTCAAAAGATACATAGGGTCAAAGAGTTTTAATCATTACTCCCTCCGCCTTCTCATCCTCCATATCAACTATGGACCAATCTTCAAATTCTTCCTCCAAAAATTTTCAGGAGAATGGTTGGAAAATAGCAAAATTAAAGATACTGAATCCCATCAAAAAATGATTTTATTCTTCCTTTCTTGTTTTGAAGACATTAAGATCATTGATACTCTTCGTCGTCACCCCAAGAAAAAGTGCAGATTCTCTTGAATTTGTTTACAAAAGTAAGGAAAGTATTGCATCTATGGCAGTAAATTAAAATAAAATCTGATAATGAGTAGTAACTATAAAATATTTAAAATTTTTTGCCTATCATTTTGATAGAAATAATACAAAGCTAAAAGGTAGGTGCTCTTACTTAATTAATATCCTTTCCTCCTATATTTATTAATCTATTTATCTATCAACCAATCTAAAAATCTATTAAAAAATAAATCGAATCAACGCTGTCTGATCTTTTAAGGATAATAATTAATTAACTTATATATGACAAGATCAGTAATTTAATAAAAACATAAAAATGAGAATTAAGAAAATAATAATAGCAGTCTCATTAAAAGCAGAATAAAAGATAAATTATAGCTTTGTTCGAAATTTGAAATTCTCCTAAATAAAAAATAATATCATACAATATATTTAATTAGAAAATGCAACAAATTGAAACTAATGCAAAATAAATTATACTATAGACACCTTAATTATTCTAACTCTACGAACATTAAAATGCCTAATCTCTAAAGAAGTTATCTAAAAGTTAAAATAAACTAGTAATCTCACCTCTAATCTCTGTCTCTCTCCTATGAAAACTACAAAATTTATAATATTAAAATACATTACAAACAAACAAAAAAGCCTTATTAAAATCGATGTCAAGTCTTTTTTAACTGTCTAATTTCTCATAAACAGCTTAAAAAACTTAAGCTGTGAGGGCTTTGCTTTGATTTTTAAGAATTTGATGCAGTCTTCGAATAGTTTTCTATTACTAATTATTTAATTAAATATAATCCAAATAGATAACAGGGTATATCTAATACGCCTTATTAGATTGATTCTACAATCACAGTTGAGTAAGTTATTTTAAAAAGGATGGTAATGATAGTAAAAAAACTGTTCAAAGATACTGCTCTCGTATTGTTTTCTCACTTGTACACTAAAATATCTTTTATTTCACCCTCGTTAACTATCGCTCACAAAAGAAGAAAAATAATTCTGTGAGAGATCTCAAAACTAAACTATCACCATAGTTTAAGAAATAACATCTATAGATAGATAGATTGTAGCATATACAAAACATAATGATATACGAATATTTATAAGAATAAAAATAATATTTTCTAAATAAATTAACCTAATTATACATCATCTCACACATAATAACCCTAATTTCTACTACTATTATCACCTATCTAATTTTATATTTTCAGATTATTTATATATTTTATATTCGCATATTTACTTTACCACTATTTATACTTTTATCTAAAAACTTTCCTAAATACCTAACAGCAAATTTAACCAAATTCCTACGTCTCCAATTACTAACACCACCATTTAATACGCACCAACCTCATTGTATCTTAGAATATTAATCTCCCACTCTCGAAACACCTGCTATCCCTTTAATTTATACTGAAATAATAATCACATTTTCTAACACTTGAGATTTTCTTATTTACCATTTTTATTTAAAAAATCTTCATCCTAGGGCAGAAGAGTATAATTTAAATTCAAAATTAAAGTTTTTTTCTTTTAAATACTTGCTTTCCTTATCTTCTAACTTTAAAATAATATCCTGAAAATACTAATTTTGCTGGTGTTCAAAATTATAAGGTAAAATTTTTGCATAATAAAATACATAGAATACTCTCATTTTTAAATACATTTCACAAAATACTCAAATATGGGAGGAAGATGTGAAAATTTTAATTAATTTCTTTTATATCTTGGAATATCTTTATTTCCTAAATGCTTAAGGAAATATTTACCTGATTAACTAAAAATAAAGGAAAATGTTAGCAGATCAATATATTAAAGGTTACCGTATTAAAATGATAAGTAATTGAAAGGTATTTAAGGATAATAAGAGATGTGTGGAGAATATGCTATTTCAAAAGAGAACAGTAATGTAGGTTGAAAGTTCCTTAATATCTTTTAGTAAAATATCAAGCTCCTTTCAAATCACATAAATAAGATAAAATTTGTAATTTAAATTGAAAATGCAGGCTATTTAGAGTGAAAAGTAGATAGAAGCTTTCTTAATTTACTATAGGTCAAGCCAAATTATATAAATTTGATTAAGGATTTTCTTCTATTTCTTTTAATTTAAAAAGATTCACAATTATAAAGGGATAATTTTATTAAAAAGTAATGAAAAGATTTCTTATCAAAAAGTATGTGCTTGAAAGATAGTGTAGTATAGCGCATTAATATACGTTTCTGAGTGTGAGTACAACACAGGGTTAACAATTTTCTTACATTTTCATTATGAATATCAGATATAAAAAATTTTCAACTTGCTTATCCTGCCATTTTTTTTTAATAAAATTTACCCAGCTCCTTTTGATATCCCTCTTTAATTAAAATCCTTACCCCTTCGATCAAAATTAAAAGTATCTACAATCTGTCCACCAAAGATTCATAAGTAATTAAATTAATTTGTCAAAAAAGTTATCGAAAAGGCAGCCAGTTTGAATGCAATTTTCAATTTCTAATTATTAACAAAGCTATATATTCAGCATCAATTAACTAGATTTATTTTGCTCCTTTATTTATTTAATTAAAATAGATAAATATTTTACTGGATTTATGATAAATTTAATCTTTTTTTCAACAAATCTTGAGAAACTAAAATTAATTTAGATCTTTAACTAATTCTAGATGTAGTAAGAAAATTCAAATGTAAACCCTATTTTATAAAATATATACTAATTTTAAGTCCTCACTTTCCATAATTTCTACTGCATCTGAATGTAGGTAATTTTTGGAGGCTTAATATAGAAGGAATTGAGAGATAAAAATACCATGCTTTTTGATTTGTGAATGAAAGTAAAGAGAGAAATACTTTTTAAGAGTGTTTGATTAACTTGCTTTCATTTAATATTTAATGGAATGTTGGAAGATTATGTAATATTTGTTTGAAACACGTAATCTGAAATTAATATTTCATTATTCCTTGTTTAGTTAATTAAAATATAAGTCATTCTCGATTATACTATCTATAACATTACATCTCGCTAAAGCTAATGATTTCTACTTTCACTGTTATTTTCTGAAGATCAAAGCAAATAGTGTCAGATTTAATAATAATAACTTTCTTTGAAAAATACCCAAGATTTTTTTTCTTCTTTTCCAACATAATTGCTATCATCTAAGGTAGTTTCAACCCTAATTTCCTTATTGCATCTTTTTCTATTCAAATCTTTCAATTCCCAATTTTATTCAAAGTTTTATTGTAAAGAAAATTAAATTACACTACCTTGATTACAATTATAAAATGGCTAGTTACTTACTATATTTTGATAGTATTATGAAACAATTTCTACTTTAACATTTCCTCCTTTTAAATCTAGAAACCAAATACTTGCAAATAATCCTTACTCAATCAAAGTCAAAATAATTTCTTAGTTTAAAATAAAGTATCTAGCATTCTAATGTCATGTTCTAAATCACTTTTTCTAATTTATAACTCCTTCATACTAGTAAAAATAAGGTACTTACTTACCAATCATCAAAATTTATAGCCTTATTTAGGTGGCCTCCAAAATTACCATGCTTTCACTAATGATAAATTATTTAATAGAATTTAAAGAAAAAAGATAAAAAGTAATCTACTTATCAAAAAATATAATTTTTTTTACATTATAAAAATATGGGGCGCATCATTTATTTTGGGTTCGTTAGTTTTCCGCCTTAAGCATGGGAATTAATCTTAAAAATATGTAATAGATTGAATTGAAATCTAAACTTATACTAATTTTAGGCAACCAAGCTTCCATTCTATATTATTAGTATTGATTTTTATATTACAATCAAAAATATTTCAAGAACAGCCTAATTTTATAAAGCATTTAGATCAAAAAATGACTACCCACTAATTTATTTCTACTAATAAAGTCAAGGATTTTCACTTAGAAGGCCATTACATAGCTGGTATAACAGGACTCACATACTTTAGAATTTCTAAAGAATCCCCACTCTTGGATGGTTGTAGTTAGTACTAGTATAAATTAGTATTTCACACTAAATATCTTCCCATTTTTGGGATCATTGTCTACATTCTGGCTACAAAACCCAAAAATTTATAATACACAAATTAAACAACATAATTTCATTCTTTTTTCTAATCCTAACTTGTATATCCAGATTACTACTAAATTTAGCTGGTATCAAAACTTTTAACAAAAATATTGTAACATTTTAAAAAAAAAAATTTCTTAAAGCCTAAGATTGCCTATCTCGCAGAGATTACTGCGAATATTAAAAATAGTTATAGGGGAAAAAGTATTAATATCTTAGATAATTTTTACAATCTAGAGTTTAATACAGAGTGTTTTAAAATTGAATTACATTAAATCGTTTAAATAAATGAGGATTTTGTAAAATAGAATGTATTCTCTATTAAAAGTTATTTATGAATTGATAAAATGAAGGAGTCAGTAGATTAAATTTAATTTATAAAATTTGCTTTTGATACAGTCTGTGGTGGTCTTTTACTTACAAACTGAAAGTAACATTAAATTTATATTGGCTTATGTGAAATTGATTATTCAAATTCATACTTTCTCATACTAATATACAATTCTATTTAAGAAAGGCAGGATATTTCAAGTAAAGTCTCGGGGATTTGATAAATCAAATGATGAACTAAAATAACCTTTTTAAAAAATGCACTGAATTCAAAATTGTATTTTTGATAACATTTCTATCATTTGAAGAGAAACTTTTATTTTTAGAAAATATTTAACATTTATCAAAATTTAATAAGATTTTTATAAAATTTCTAAACCAATAAAAAAACTAAAAATTGACCTCACCTTTTATTTTTCATTCAGTCAATTAATATTAATTAATGAAACAATTTTTATTCTTTAAATTATTGTTGCTTTTAATCTTCATACTTGGGAAAAATAAAAAAAATACTTTTGAAGAAAATGAGGATAAAAAATTTAGAGTGAAGAATCTTATTTTAAGATTTCCAGAGCATAAAGACATGTAATCTATATTTAGTTTATCTAGAATTTTAAGCAGATTAGAATCAGAAAACAAAAAAAATTTAATTGTGTGAAAGTTAAATACTTGAAACTAGATTAAGGTAAAGCAGCAGCTAACTCCAAATAAGATATTGTTTAAATCTTTTACTTACTTCTCAATTTTAACCGACACCTTTCATTAAATCTTGTCAAGTAAATGAAAATATCCTTTGGTATTAAGTCTTAAGTTAGATAAGAGAAAGACTGAGAGAGTAGAGGCTATTTGTCTCATTAAATTTATTAATAATGGAAATTTGAATTGCATCATATTAACTAGGTTAGTAAACTCACGAATCTCAAATTTGCTATGAGTCTAGAGAAAAAAGATTTTATGAGAAAGTAATTACTGATTATTTAAATAGAGACGTAAAGTGCTAAGTTTCACATGTAAGAGTAGAAAGCGTATACTGGAGTAAAATAGCGAAATATTCGTTGTTAAAGGAAATGAGGCTGTTAATTCTTTAAAGTATGAATTAAAATAAGTAAGAAATTAAGAATTCAATAGAGTAAGAAACCAAACAGATGCAGCGTACTGAATAACAATTAAAAATTTCAAAGCCAATAGATTATCTTTCAATTTAATTTATTTTGTGCTTTTGTTCGATTGATTTGAATGATAGATTGATGATTTGATTAATCTTATAAAAGGTTACAAGGGTATCATAAATTTTTCTATTTTTTAATAATTTTTTATTCAGTTGATCATTCCTTTTTAAATTAATAAGAATTTATCCCACTGCTCAAGTACCTGTCTAATTCGAAAAATTTAATGCGACATTGACATCTCTCTTAATCTATATTATTATGTAATTATATATATTATTTCCCAGCTAATTATAAATCTATTAATAATTAATCAAATAAAACAATCTCAAGATTCACCAAAGATTCGGGCAAAGTAAAAAAAAAAAATTAATTTACTTTTCTTAAAGATACTCTATAGAATCTTACCATAGCTAGACTAAGTCAGCACTAAAGAATACTTCTGATCACTTCTTCTGCAGAGCTAAAAGAATTTCCACTTATTAATTCTTATCCTCTTCTCAGCACATTATATTCTCACCATAACTAATTTTCCATTCATTCTCACCTGTCTCATAGAAAACTTCTATAACTTATTCCATAAAAATGTCTCTATTTACTAATAATATCAATAACAACTCTCACTACTAACCCAAATCCATTCGTATCCCTTTAATCGCTAAGAAAGATATTAAGAGTTACCCTCAGCATAACTACCTCAATGAGGATACTTCCAATGCTTTCTTCTTCCCATAATACATAGATGAAAATATCCGTTCAAAGAGTTCTTCTTACTTCAATAATGAAAATGAAACCCGTTGTTCTCTCGTAGCTAGTACTTCTTTTGAATATGACTAAGTTATCGAAGACAACCAAAGTAATCTTTTAGACTTAGAATTAAGTAGAGCTAACAGTGAATTAGTCTAATAATCAAGTATCAACAATTATAACAGCTATAGTCCCAATAGTGATTACCTTTCGACTGAACAAGAATACAATAATGAAAATAGATACAATATAGAATGCTTTGATGATAAATTGATGGCACCGATATCCGAATTATATCAAAAGGAATAGGAAAATAGCTTCGTTTTTGACGAAGGAAGAAAGGATTATGCATATTTCCACAATGATAATTTTGGATAAAATAATAATGATTTATTTAATGAAAACATAACACATTATGCTAGCAGTAATGTTGAATGTAATTAGTAATTATAAAGTAATATCTAATTAAAAAGCGTAAGCAGAAATTAACAAGATGTATCTCATTACAATTAAATGTAACAATATCACTGCTGTGAATAAAGAAGTGAAATGGACAATGCAAAATAATTCTACCAACAATTTAATTAGGAATTCTCTTAAAGAAATCTTAATGAATCCATCTATACCACTTTTCCAGCTTAATAATATATAGATCATACTGAATTCAAAAATTAATCTAATTTAAATGCACAAATGACATCATAAAATCCCTATTCTAATTAAATCCCTTAGAATTAATAAATTTAACAAAGCTAGCTGATAAAATCCAGTTAAAATTCAAATGTCCAAAAAGATACATAAGTCATTTAAGAATTTACTAAAATCGTATAGAGTGATGTTGAAAGCGGATTTAACTACTATTAATACTATAAAACCTATTAAGAATAAGGTGAAAATAGTTTCATAGCAGATAAATATGACAATAATTAATACAACAAAATAGGCTACGATTATGATTAATAATTTTTAATTGAAAATGTATGCACACCAATTGGTTACAACTCTTCTGAACTGATGAATAACGGAATGTATGAGGACAACTAAAATACTCCTCTTTATAACAAGGTAAATTATAGTTGAAATTAAATTACTAATAATAGTAAAAATTTTTAAGGGAGGGTAAAATGTTGTTAAGTAAATGTTTCCTTTTCTATTGGAAATTGGATTATGAATAGCCATATTATTTTGATCTACTACCACTTGATAGATCGAAATAAAATCAAAGCAAAAAACACATAATTAAAAATTAGAAGTTAATATATTAATTTTATGATTTAATAGGATACAGTCAAATCAAAAATAACAAAACAAGATTAAACTCTAGATAAAGAAGAGATGGAAAAAAATGATCTCGTAAAGATCGAGAGTTAAGAGGGCAAGTCTGAAGATTAAATCGATGAAGAAGAGACTGTCTTGTAGGAAATAAAAGAGGGAAGCACTCCTTCCAAAAAATTATCCATCGATATCCACACTTCAACCTCCGCAGCTTTAATGAACGATGAAGAACCACAGTAGCCAGTTGTTCAAAAAGATTAAGAAGAAACTTTACAAAAAATTGATGGAATGAAAATGTGCAACAAGAAAAATGTAGTAAAGAACATTATGAATGCTTTCAAAAACTTCATCTTAGAAGCAGAATTAAAGAACACACCCAAGGTGAACCAAAGTATCGTCAATTTGTATAACAATAATAAGTCAGAGGAGAGTGATAGTTTACCAGAAATCATAAAAAAGTTTAAGAGATATATTAACTCTAAAAATTTCAATCACTATTCAATGCGTCTCCTCATTCTCCATCCTAACTATGGCCCAGTCCTCTAATATTTCCTCAAAGGGCCTATCTATGAATGGGCAAAATCCTGTAAAGCAAATGATCTTGCAGCTCATTTCGTGATGGTAGACTTCCTGCTTTTGAGTTTCTAAGACATAAAGCACATTGATGAGCTCAAACGTCACGAAAAGAAAAAAGCACACTACTAATGAATTAGGTGCCGACAAGATATTGCTATCAAAAGACCTTGATATAAACACAAAGTTTTTAAATGTCTCAGTCTAAACTCTATCTTCATATACAAGCTGGTTGACACTCTTATATTATCTATTACACCCACATTATCTTAATCTTAAAATCACATATCTTTTCTACTTACTTTGCTTGCTAGGTAGGTAGGTTGCTTGATTGATCGCTTATCCTGGTATTCTGAATTCTACTAGAAAACAAGTTATATAGCATCAATTAAGCATCAAAAAAAAAACTATTAAAAAACAAGCACATAATTCATTCAACACAAACCTAAACTTACTCTCATTAATAAATGCAAAAATCTATGTAATATAAAAACATATACTCTTTACTTATTTATAATTATATGATTAAAATTCTTTCAGTCTATCAATCTTGCAAACTTCTTCTTCTTTTTCAAAATAATTATATGCTCTAGAAATTAACAAAGAAGTACTTATAAAGAAATTCTATTTGCTAAAATCTTTATTTATTAGCTGATTTGCTGATTGCTTTTTGGCATGCATTAAAATAGTGAATTAAAGAGTGTGTTGAATGATATTAGTAGGAATTTATGCTTTGTTTAAAGAGTCTTTTTTAATTGTACTGATAATAAATAATATTGCTTGCTAGTTTGATAAGTAAGGTGTCATATATCAGCCTATAGCTTTTATTTGATAATGTAAATAAATAATCCCGCCAATAATAGAAGCCTTAATCTAGTTCAAAACAAACATGTAGAATAACAGAGAATCCATTTGATAATTTAAACAAAATATAGTTATTTAGATTAATAAATTAAAAAACTTCCCATCAATTCCATTTAAAAATATTTTAACTTATTTATATACTCATATCATTTTAATTTCGTAAAATCCTTATTTCATTTTGTTAGATAATAACTCTTCTATTTATTATTCTTCTTCTCATCTATCCTCTCAGCACTATATAACAAACTAACTAACATTGGAAATTTTTCACTCCTTTATAAAATTTATTGTGATATAAATCGCAATCCCAATATTATTCCCACCCATTTCTTTTATTGAATAATTATTATATATTATTCTAATAGAGGAACCAAAATAATACATGATTTTATTTCTTATCTATGTAAATTATATTAAGAGAACTTCTTTTTTCTAATAAGAAGTGAATATATTAAGATAGAAATAACTCTTTAAGTTAACATATTTTTGAAAACTTATGGTTTTCTGTTCTTAAAATTTGGAAAGAATTATTATTATTTTGAGAATTAAAAGCTAAAATATAAAAACTATGCAATAGTTAAAATTTTAACTGATATAAATGAAATATTCATAATTAACAAACGGACATACAGATAGATAGATAGACTCCTAAAAATTACATAAATAACAAATCTTTTTATCAATGAATTAAGATTAAATAATGAATATTAATGATGAATTATTTTTATTTTTAATAAGTTTTAATATGTAAATTCCTTGAATAAATCTATTAACTAAGAGAATTTATTTTTTATTATTCTTTCTTATTTTCCACTCTTAAATAGCAACTGTAGATTAGTTAAGTAGGAAAAAAACCTATATTCTTGTCTCAAGTATCCATTACACTTATCATAGCCTCCATATTCCCTCCATTCAAATTTAAAGTATATCAAGATACTTTATTTATTAAATATAAATTTAAAGAGATCTAATTAGGGGTATTTATTTGAGTAAGATATTTTCCAAAACGTCATGTATAGATAATAAATAAATAAGTCAAATATAGATAAAGACATCATCATCTTTATTAATGAAATATTTAAATGCTTGTTCAAAATCGTCTCCCAAACAAAATTAAGTGATTTTTATCAAAAAACTTTACCATTGTTATAAAACTTTGATAAATATTACAAAATTTAGATTTTTATTCTTCACCTTTGTGTCATTTTGTTGAGGTTAGAGGGTGGTAAGTATTATTTTTGAAACGTATTAACCATTAAAAGTGCTCTTAGTAATTCTCATTATTATTATTACCTAAATTGATTTATTTTTTTATTTTTGGGTTTAAGTGTATGCAGAATTATAAGTAACTGTATTATTGGAAATACTTGAAATGGATAGTTTAAACATTTTTTGTATCATGACAATTCTCAGTAGAGTATGGCATATTTCATGCCAAAGGAGAGAATATAAAAGTATTTTGATATGAAAATGAACATTTATGTAAGAAAAAATTTAATTTATGATTATAACCATTTATTAAGTAATAGTTGGTAAATCTAATTAAGAAATAATTACCAATAGTATAACTATAATACTTACCTTAATTAGAGAAGTAATGTGTATATATTAATAGTACACGCTGTCCCCAAAAATTATGACCAAGAAATCAATAAATATTATGAAAAAGAAGATGCTTGTTGTGTAAGCCAATTCATTAGAGATTATTTATATTAGCATAAAATTATTTATGAATTCACAGGAAATACTATAAAAAAATGAAGGAATTGCATATTTTCAGAAGAAATAGTATAAAGCAAAGGTTAAATCACTAATTATTTCCGTATCCTAAGCTTGCAGAGATTTAATTCTTTTTAGAAGGACTTCATTTGCTTTTTTTACAGTTTTCTAGTTAAATGAATTTAAAATAGAGTATACTTCTTCATACGAAATGTAATCGAAAAAATTTGGTGTTGTCACAAGTAAAAATTAATCACTCAATTTACTCACTTCATAATAATAAATATCTGGCTCATTAATCACACCAATCATCTTTGCTACGTCGTTACCAAAACATCTATTTTTAAATAAAATAAATAGAAAATATTATTCATAAATATTAATTGAGTTGTTCTAAATTAAGAAATAACAGAACTCACTATCATTTGCTATAAATATACGCACTATTTCCATCTTATACTACATATTATTATAACCCTAACATATTTTTAAAACTTATTATTTAAAGGATTTTTCACAATTACCTTGTTACTTCGATACCAGGGAAAGTTCTCCCTCTCACAAATACTCTATCAATAAAATCATTTTTCCACTGACGGATTTCCCCGGTGTTTTTATGTATTCTTTCTTTCTCATACCGATTTGTTGGAAGATGAAATCCTGACAGTTACATGTAATTTGACTTGGAAGTTTTGAAAGAAAATTGCTATCGAAAAATAACTGCCTATGTATTTCCAAGGGAAGCCACAAAAACTTTATTCTATTCAATTAGGACTAATGTGCAACTAGCTCCACTGAGCATACAATTATAAGTATCTTCCTATTCAATAAATAAAAAGTAAACAGTTATATTCTCATTTTTATAAAAAGACATTAAAATGAAAATGAAACACTTGAGGAAATGAGAATGGAAAATTTTATAATTAATAATTTCTATTTAAAGTAAAGATATGTATAAGTAAATAAAATTTATTGTGGGAGAAGATTTAGTTAATCTAATATAAATTTTATTGTAAGATATTTAGAAAAATAGAATCAATCTTAGAAGGATTTAACAAAATTTTTCTTAAAAATCTTTTTATGAGGTAGGGATATTTATTATAGGTTTAGATTATAACTTTGAGTCAGAAATAATTCTGTTGAAATCAGATTGTTCTATCACTACTATAAGCTTAACTATTTCCTTACCCCCCGGCTATTAAAATCCATATTTGTTATTAATTTATAGTGCCGATATCAATATTTAAACCAAATTACAAAAATAGAAATTGTTGCAGGGATAAAGCAACCTTACAATTTGCAAGAGGTAATAAAAAAATCTATAATTAAATATTGATAAATCCCATCAGTGTTGATCATTTTCGTCAAAAAAAATCCTATGAGATTTGATCATTTTCTGTGAGAAAGACATATAAAATCAGTTCTATTTATTAATTTTCGATAATACTCACAAATTGAAAGTAATATCCATGTTTATTTTATATAACTGGGTATATTTTAATTTATTTTGTAATTGATCTATTACTAATTCATAATAAATGATGTGCTAAGATATGAATTTATCAACGTTCATAAACAGCCTCTTGAATCCGATTTAGGGTTATAACTTAATTAGAGACTCTCTGAAGAAGTGCTTGAACAAAAGACGACAAGTTAAATTAGATATGAAATTACCATAAGCTCCATGTCCCATTATAACAGAAATAAGTTTGATGTTTTTATCAATATATAGGAAATAATCTGACATATTGTGATTATTATCTTATGAATTCCCTTTCTTAGAATGCACTGAAATGCCATAGTCAGAAAGAATTTCCTTATTTGCTAATCGTGCTTTTATACTTTATCCTTCCTCTAAACTCATCTCCACTACATCTAGTTTAAATGATTTCTCCTCCCAAGCTTTTTCAGGTACTAATTTATGGATTGATCTTACATAAATCTTTTTCAAGCTTTTATTTTTTGAGAGACTAATTTCATTTTAACTGGGTGGTTGAACACTTTGAGTATCACCTTAATCTTTATATTTTGTAATTTAGCTAGAGAAATGGTTTAGCTTTGGACTTGCAAACGGAGTAATCCTCTATAAAAATAAATGAATAGGATTATAAATTGATTAGAAAAAGAATATATTAGTCTAAGAAAATAGAATAATTTATTTACTAATCGATCTTCCCTATCCTTGTATCTAGCTATTAATAAAAAGAATATTAAATCAATTGGAGATTAGCAATTTAATAATAAAAATCACTAAAATTGAAGAAGAAGAAAAGTGTGATAAACTCGAATTTATTTATTTTATTTATCTCTTTCTTTCTTTCTTTGTTTTTTCTTTCTAATAATTCAAATATTTGTTAGTGTAATCTAATATAAAATTTTTATTAATCTTTGTATAGCATTATTAATAATATTTACTTTGGTTACAAATCCTTAAATTACTATGTATCTAATAATTCCTGCTTTTCTTTATTATTTTTTATATAATTATTATCTCAATATCTTAGATTTTTATTAAAACAAACCCTGAATAATATTTTTTGAACTTACTTTATTAATCAATCTTTAAAGATTTTCTAATTTATAGTTTAGTTTATAAGATTAGTGGATATTAAATTTTTTTGGGAAGTTTTCTGAAATGTTACATTAGCATTTTTAGAAATATAAAATAAGTAATTACGTTTTGATGTCATATCTCCTGTCCAATTTAATTCTTGTTACTCTATATAAGATTCAAAAGAATCATTTGCTTCAACATCATCTTTATTGATACCCTCTCTTAAGTCTTTAAAATCGCTAATAAGTCTTTTTCTTTTCGTTCCAAAAACTCCTTTTCCCTTTTATCCATCTTATATTTCATTATACATACTTTCATTATATTCTAAAGATGAGTAATCTCCAAATTTATTATCTTCTTAGAGTTAATCCTCGAAACTGTCATTTTATTTTTCTATAGATTAAGATTCAATAAAATAAGAAAGATAAGATAAGAAACAATCAAGTAATAACCTAAATGATTTAAGGAATTTTTATTTTCCATTTGATTAAGGCTTTCAATAAAAAATTTCTCTTTATTATGAATATGAGCTTTCTTTTTGAGATCAGCCTCATCTGAATAGTAGCTTTCTAGATTAATACTCTCTTATTAAATTATCTTCTTTCTTGAAAGTTTCTATTAACTATTAGCATTAATTTTTTATTTCTCTTTCAATAGTTTTTTTTATTTACGCTTATTTCTCTCTATTTCTCTCCTTTATTCCTCTTCAGAGCTATTCAAGCTATAATATAAGCTTTCCTGCTCTTCTTCTCCCTCATCTTCTTCATCACTATCTAAATTACTATCTACTTTACTCTCGATTATTTCAATTTTACTAAATTGTTAATAAGATTTCATTTCATCAACTCCAACAATAGACTTCTTCATTTCTATTTTTTGTTATGTTTTGAAATCTAATGGAATTATCTTTGGAGATTTCAATAATTACACACTATCATTAACTTAAAGTGTTTTTGATATTTATTATAAAGAAGATGTATTAGGAGATTATGCTTGTATTTTTAATTCTTTTGCTTATTAATGTAAATTGGCACTTTAAATGCTTTATTTCTTTTTATTCACTTGTGAATACCCAATTGTTTTAGAAGTATGGAGGCTTTTTAATTTACTTACTTCTTATTTAAAATTCAACAGTGATTATTAGTCATCTTTTTCATCTTCTTTAAATATTTCACTGTGATCTAAGCTTTTTGGATTTGCAGCTGAAAACTGAGATTATATTTTCTTCAAATCAATCTTATTTGGTAATTCATCTTTAAAACTCCATTTCTTTCCCTCATTTAAGAATTCACTTTTTGGTACACTTGACAAAAGATCCTCATTTTTATTTTGCCTTTATCTAGTTACCTTAGAAATATCTATTTTAAGAGGAGCTTTTGTTTCTATCTACTTTATTTTCTTGCTATCTTTCATTTATTTATGAACAATGTTAATTAATTAGTAATCTAATCAATGAAACTAATTTATTTTAATCTTACTTGGATCCTTCGAAGTACCTGAACCCATATTATAGCTTCTTGAACTCTGAATAGTAAAATTTGATATTTTATAATATAATTTAGAGTTTACTCTCGTTGTATTTCTTAGATTCTAATTATAAATATTTGTAACTAGGAAATAAGGTGGTTTTATTTTAAATGTAGAACTTTTGCTAGATTTTTGAATTATCAATAATCTAACAAGTACGTTTTCATCTAAATATAATTAATGTGTTGAAGTATTTCATTTATATTTAAATAAACTATTAGTTATTATCAAATAAAATGTGGCAAAATATAGTTTTATAATGCATATTTATTTTTCTAAAATAAAGTTTATGAAATTTATTTTTTTTTTAAATATTAAAATCTTTTTCATTTTATATTTAATTTAAAATAACTTAACCTAATGAAATTAGATAAAAGCTGCAAAAAATTAAAAGGTTTACTTGATAACAAACATAATTATCTTTTATAGGATAAATTGAATAAGAATAAATATACTTTTAAATTCTGTAGTAAATCTATTTATATATACTTATATATATTTAAAAACTTTATATTATAAAATTATTTTCTTTCTCAAACTTAATATTAAATATAGGTTCCTCCTGTGTAATCAGAAAGAGTTTGTAAAAGAGTGGTAGCTTCATCTCTAACTGATTAGGGCTCTTCACCTCCTACTAAGAAAGAAATAGTGTTGATACGAATTTTGTTCTTTCTTTGGGTATTTTAAAAGTTGATGAGACTAATAAAATCTTCAAGTTTCTAAGTATTTTAAGAGACAATTCCATCAGTCCAAATATAGAGATCAGAGAGTTAGTCATTATAGTTCTTGAGGATAGTCCACATGCTAGAATATAAATCAGTTTCGCCATCTGCTGGGAAGGATTTGACATAGTAGTCGAATCCTTTGAGACAACTTGGACAATCAACAAAGTATGAAAATCCTTCTGCTCCATATCTTGAAGGTTGGACTTTATTAAAAGTAAAAGCAAGGAAATTGCTCAAAATATCACTTCTATTTTCTGAATAGAATTATCTCATTAAGTCGAGTCTAGTTAAAAATGTTCCATCTTCATTTTATTTAACTACTGCACTCATAGATTTAGAACCATCAAAAAGAAAACCAACATGTTACCCTTCAGTAGTTAGTAAGAATCTTGATTGGTAAGATTTTTGAGCTTAAGGATCAAGTAAAGTCTTTCTGACAATATCTTAAAAGGGATATTTAGTAGCAATCAAATCAAACTTACTCTAATTTAAATCATAAATTTAGGAAATAATTATTTTTGAAGAGAGATAATCTGTAGTAAATAAACTCAAAATTTAAAGAGCTTCTTCTGTACTCATAGGAGGAATGTAAGGCTTAATTACATTAAGTCCTGAAGCCATTCCTAAAGGCATGGCTTATAAAACTTTCAAAATTTGATTGGGGGTAAAGAATTTATGTCCATCTTTCATGAATTAGTTCAACAAATCTGCTTATTATTATTAGCCTTAATTCCTCAATTTTAGTGAAAGTTCATCAACAAGAGATTCATTATAGAAAGAAAACTATGGATTACTAGATACTTCCTTCAACTCACCTTTGTTATTCCTAAGAATTCCTACAGTTAATCCTGCTATTGCTAGTATTCCTACAGTAAATAAACCTAATTATATCTTATTCATTTTGATTTCTTTTTTCAATTTTTCTGATTATTAATTTTAGATTTTTAAATCTTTTATAGATTTTACCACAATCTGATTATCAATCTAAATTTAATAATCAATAAATATTAAAGAAAGAAGATTAATCTTCGTAGCCTAATATTTTCCAAGAAAATTACATTCATAATTCTGTAACAAGTATAATTAATTTCATCCATTTAATAAAATCTTTCTTCTCAAGTGAGTGATTGATTGAATTGATTACCCTTGATCATTTCAATATAAGCAGATGTATAAATTATCTTTCTCTATCACTCTCAAACAAATATTTTTTTTACTTTAAATAGAATATTACTAACAAAATGTATATTCAAATTAAAAGGATGAGTATTTATTTAATATTTAAATTAAATAAAGAATTAATTAATTATTATTAATTGACACAGCAAAATATACTATTTTATTTTAAGGTTTTTTATTATTATTTATTTCGATTAATTGATTGATAGATAAATAAATAGCTGATATAAACTTCCATTTTTTTATTCATGAAATAATTTCAAATTACTGTAAAATTTATTTATTAAATAAAAAAAATGTTCTAATCTTTTAATAATTATTAATTCAAATTCTTTATTTCTTCCCCTCTCATATACCCCTTTAGGTTCTTTTTTATTTCATAAAATATGTTATTTCTTTTAGAATTTAAAAAAATAAAATAAAAGAAAATCTTCTCTTAACTATAATTTTGAGTTGGTGATGGAATTCTTCTTAAATTGAAAAGAAAATATTATTTTTATATCTTTCAACGATCAAGGCTTTGTTAAATAGTAAAAAAGTTAATAGAAGAAATAGTGTTTAATATATCAATAGGTGAAAAAAGAGAAAGAATTTCTTTAAATGCAGAAGATAAATTCCTAATTCTGAATTAAAAAATAAATCCACATGAAATATATTTTAATATTTAATATAAAATTATGGAAGTATTATAAGGAATAAAAGGATAATTTTCAAAATTAAAAATTTTAAGAAGAAGAGATACAAATAAAGCAATAATTTAAAAAATTGTAAATATAACAAATCCAGATGACTCAATAATAGTAGAAGATTAATTTTCAATTTAAGTAATAGAAAGATATTAGTACAGGTTAATGAGTGAACTAAACAATTTATTATAAAAGTAAATAGAATAGAATTTACTGAAACAAAACTAATACTAATGATTTTTGTTAATTAGATGGATTAATATAACTAAGAGTTTACTATTGTTATATCTGAATATAAAACCTGTAAATATCTTAATTATTTTAATTTTGGTGTAGTTTAAATAAAAAAAATAGTAGTTAATAAAAAGGATGTATTTTAAAATAAACACCAAAAGAACAAAACAAAAAAATAATGAATTAGGAATAGGTTTTTGATCTGATGTTTATTCATTTTCAAAAATATTCTTAAGACATATTAAAAAATTAATTAAATCATCTTATCTTAACTCATATATAGCCCAAATGATCTAACCTAAACAAAAATAATAAATTAAAATTTAAACAAAGAAATAATTATCTAGTTTTCCATCCTATTTTTTTCTCAATAATCAAAATTGGAAAAAATGTTTTAATATTCATTAATTATTTAGAAAAAAATAAGTAAATAATAAATCTTAAAAAGGATGAATTTAGAAAGATATTCCAAAATTTTCTCTAATACCATTATATTATTAAAAAATAAATCTGCATATGCTTTATTTAACTTATGGGAAAATCTATCCTTTTAATTTAAAAGATATATCTCTTGGAAATTAGTTATTTAATTATACCCATCAAAATACTTTAAATTCTATTATTAATATTCGATTTTGTTAAATAAGTTTAGGAGAATTTTAAACTGGGATAAGATATTTATTAAATTCTTTTGATATAGTATACATTTTTAAAGGTAATAACCATTAATAGCAGATTCTCTAAATAATCTTATACTATTTTCAAAGTTTTAAGTGAAGCATACTCATAAATTAGAGTCTCTTAAAATGAAAAAATAACTGCTTAAAGTGCTTAAAGGTAGTCGTTCTCGTATAGTAAAGTCTCTGAAAAGTTGGATTAAATTACTATGGTTAGAGGTTTATAATCCCATGTTAGTAAGTAGATCAGATTTATAATTTGCTCCTTAATATCTATAAAATATAATTTCATTCTACAGTTTATATATAAATGATAAAATAATTTAATAATAAATATATTCTAAAATAATATTAATCAAATGAACATAAAATATTTATTTTCCTTACTCTAAATAGCTTATTTTCTTATTTTATTAATTTATCAATATTATATTTTTGTTTTAAATATATTAAATTGTTAAAGAAAAGGATTATAGCTATAAAAAATAAAAGTTTTTTAAGTTAGGAAATTTAAAGTTTATAATAATATAATATCTGTTATTTAATAGGAATCTTTTACAAGAATTGAATGAATGAATAATTTATTTAATATTCAATTTGAATAATATTACACACATTGCAATAGATTTATTTGTAAGAAATGGCAATTCTTTTATCTAAGATTATATTAAAAATATTTAATAGTTGATATAAATATTTAAATTTTACTACTTCAACTAATTAATAGCAAATTTGAAATCAAATACATTATTTATAATGTACTTCTTATCGACATTACAAAGTTGCATAAAATACTTTAAAAATACGTGTGTTTATGAGATTCATGATAGATTTAATTAATTTCTTTTATTAAAAAATCAATAATTACTTATTATAGCGTCTTCTTATTTAAAGCCTCTATTATTAATTTCAGTTCCATTTTCTTTGAGAATATTTCTAAGTATTCGAAAGAAAATAGAATTGAATAAATAATGTACTAGAAATTTCTTAAAATTGTCTTTTTTTAAAGTTAAAAATTATTCATAGAAATCAGGTGATATAAAATATTTAAAAGTGTTAGTATAACTTAAAGATTTTTTATAATAATAGATTATAATTGACCATTCAATAGATAAAAGCATTGTATTATTCTAGAATAAGTAGAGGAATTAAAAAACTTTGAACAAAACAGATTTTATCCAAAATATTTAATTAATTATTTATTATCAAGATAACTATCGCAACAACAAAATATAAATGAAATAATTATAGAAGCTATAAACTATTGTTTATACTCGCCCTAAACCAAGGTCAAGATTTAGCAGGCATTCAACTCAATCTAAAGTAAAAACTAGCAGGGACATAAAAAAAGAGTAGAAGAAGGTATTTACTTAGTACTGTCGCTTAGGAGCTCGTTGCTAAAGAAGAGGATGTAAATTTGCTCATAGTTCAGATCAATTGAGAGAGAGTGACTATAAATATTTCAAAAATAAGAATTATAAAGAGTTTTAATGCAAAAACAAATAATGTACTAAAACTGGATGTAAATATTATCATAGCCCTAGTGAATAGAGATTGAACATACTATTAGATAAAATAGAAGATTTATAATATGATTTAAAATAAGTTAACGAAATCCCATAATCAAAATCTTCATAAAAAAATAATAATAAACCATATGATCAGTCCAGAAAAAAATAAGATCAATAAATTGTAAAGAGAGAGATTAATTTCTCTAGTTTAATCCCACCATTAACTGTGTTCTAGTAAGTAGATTTAAATGATCTAATTGTGGATATTTTGAAAACTTTATAGATTGCTAACTCTAATTCTTAAAAAGTAGTGTCTTTAACAAAAAAAACTAGGAAATAAGTTTAAAATACTAATGAATTAGTTAAGAAAGATTAAATTACTAAAGTTATTCTTAATTTATGTTAAAGCAGATCAACATTACTAGATGAATACAAATTCACGTTCCTTAATCTTTTAAAAACGATTCCAAAAATTTATTTTTCCTATAAATTATTCTCATATGAGAGAAATTCTATCAAAGGATAATTATCATACTCAACTAAAACTAACTCTGTAGTTCCTTTTATCTGTGATGACATTATTACTATGTAGCCAAGAGCTTTAAAACTTACAATCAGATCTCTTAAAGGTGATTGGTAAAGTTTTATTAACATAATGAAGTCTATTTAACAAAGTTCTGAAACTATCTATAAAATTGATATTGATTTAAAAGAATTTATTGGTCCAAAAAATATTGATGATATTACTCAAATCTTCTCATAGACTTTGAAATCTCTTGTTAATGTAAAAGTGATCAATTTAAGATTATAATTTGACTACCTTTAAGATGATGGCGGTTATGAAAAGGATATTGTTGATCTATTTCTGGGACTTCTTTATAAAATAAAAACTGATAAGCCTAATCTGAAGTTTTAATTAAATATCTTCAGGATTGTTATTCTTTATGAAGGAGAAAATCTTGAAATATTTAGTGAAAAATGTGACAGAAGAACTGAGAGATAGAGAAATATAGTTAACTCCATGTTTAATTATTCTAAACTTCACAAATATTACATAAGCCAGTTTGCAGAATTGTTTGAACCAAAAGAAGTTAAATATTTAACAATTGACTTTAGCAATATGTATCTTACTCAAAAGAAAAATGATAAAGTTCCTCACCATAAATATGAAAATGGAATAGATTAAATTATTGCAGGCCTTAATTCTATTGTAAAAACTATTCGATATCGTTGCATAGAAACTCTAAAAATGAATTTCTTTAGATTTAATTACAAGTTTGAAAATCTAGATAAAATGAGATGTTTGCATTTTAAATTTTTGATGGATTTCAAACTCTTTTTTTAGAATACTTCTATTACTACCATAAAAAGTTTTTATCCTTTTTGTGAGGCTTTACTAACAAAGTTGAATTACAAATATAAATATTCAAATTTTGAAGGTAATCTATTCACTTCTAAAATTTATTAAAATAAGTACAAAGATCCCTCTCGATTTACTAGTAAAAAGAAATTCTAAAGATTATGTATTGAAAAAGCTAGTTAATTCCTTAATCTAATGACTGAGGACTTCAAATATGTAAGGCAGATAAGCTACTTTGGAGATGACGCCCTCCATTTAAATAAAATCCTTATTACTAAGAGGAAGCGTATAACAAACACAATTTAATTAGATACAGTAAAAATCGGAAGAAGATTAGTAAGAGAAAGCACTTTATCTGTTTATTAAGCTAATAAAGATCTAAATTTTTAAAGAAGATAATTCTTATATGTCTATAAAAAAATGATGCTAATTAAAAAAAGAAACCCTAAATTTTTCTTTAGAAGAGAAGTCATCAATGAAATTTTCAAACTTTCCAAATTAAGTGAAAAAATAGATGATATTTATTACTCTTGAAATTCTTTTGGATAAATACTCTGTCAATCTATATTATTACAAATTTAAATATTCCTTACATATCGTTTAATTTTATTTAGTTTTCACAAATACCCTTGCTTACAATTATTCTTTCAAGTTTTACAATTGAATTTTAAGTATATTTAAATTGACTCCTTTTTATTAAACATATTTTTTATCTTCAAATATTATTTTCACAAATACCATTTAGCTCATGAAATCCATAATTTATTAAATTAATCTCTTTAAATCATTATTTAAAATAAAGAGAGGGTGAATAATTAAGGTGAGTTTTCATTTTTAAAGGAAATATTTTTTCCATTATTATTTGAATGACATTTTTTATACAATAATAATTTTATTCTAAAAATAATGAATTATAGTTGTGGATAATAAAAATATTAAGATATGTTTGTTCCTTAATTTTTGATTATAATTATGGAATCTTTGAGATGATTAATTATTTTATTAAAAAAAAGATTATGAGTTTAGAAACATAAAAAGAGAGGTTATTCCAAATTTTATTGAATTTAGTAATTCAATTTACCTCTCTTCTGAATTTGTGGTGAAATCAATAATGTCAATACTTCCTTAATTAAATCCATTCAAGATTTTAGATAGATTTCTGATATCTTGCAATTAATTGTAAAAAATTACCCTATTCGAATGGAAATCTTTATTAGTTAATATTTTAATAGAAATTCAAAGTTCTATTGATTGGAAGATGATTTCGATTTATCTACAAACAAAAAAATAAAGATTAATAAGATAAAAAATTGATTTAAAAAAATCAGATATAAAAATCATAAGAGATGAACGATTCAGCCATTAATAATTATGAATAATTGATAACCTCTAGATAAATAGATTTATCTAAAAACTAATAAGATGATAATTTACAAGAAATAGAAATGGTTAATGCTAAAAACATATAACCAGAATATGTAAAGTAAGCAAAAATCTTTGATGAGGCAGCAACTCTAGATAATTATAATACTCCTCCTCCTGCTGTATAGAACAAACCAACGGATAATAAAATTTCTAGTGAATCATTTACTTAAAGTTTTTACATTGCTTATTTAGTTTTATTGATTCCTATATGTGCTTCAGTAACTGGATTGGCTGATACTGAATAAATTATTTATGGATCAATCCCAAAATTTGTGAAAAAATTATTTATTGGAATTCTTGTGATTTCCATCTTAAACTTAATCTATTTGATTGCAACTTAGATATATGCTTCTCGCGTATATACACAAATGATTCCTATCAAACATAAGCTTATTATTAGTGGTATTTGGTTCTTATGGAATGTAGGGTTTTTAATTATTGGAGGACTTTCTTTCAAAAATTATGATTATATGACAAAGGATTGCCTTAATTACTATTCAGAAATTTGGGAAAGTAAAGCTATTGATTTATATACTTAAGCATAAAATGCTCTATGTACTGCTTAATGCCCTTGTGATATGAAATTTCCATTCATTCTCTCTGAGGATCTTTAGAAAAAAATATCTCCTTTTATCAACAATTCTCAAATGGTAGTTAATATCTCACATTGTACAGGTTTAGTTGAGAAAGATGATCTCTTTTTCTAATTAAAGTAAGCTGAAAACAACTGGAAGTGCTCAGGTATTTGCTCCTCTCTCAATCTATATTACTTTACAGATGTAATTTATTATTATTTTGTTCTATATAAATGTGATTAATAGCAATTTCTATAATCGTAATATTATCAAGAAAAAAAAGGGTTATTGTAGATTAAAAAGAAACACACTGTTTATTTTCAATCAAGAATTATCTCCAAAAATTTCAAAAATATTATGATTCATAATTAGATTACTAATTGATCTAATCTGTTCCATTATTACATTAAATATTTTAAGGAAAATAATTTACATCTTATTTTTAGATTAATAGGGGAATGCCAGAAGAGAAGAGACCTTGCATGTAAGTTGCAATAGAAGATTATCTACCATAAATTGTTAATTTAGTTAAATTCTCTAGTTTATTTACATCTATCGTTCAAATTATAGTCCTTATATACTTCTTATTTGGAAGCTACTTATCTAAACCAAATAAAAAAAGTAATCGTAGGAGTTCTCGCTCAGATTCTGATGGGGGTGATTCTAAAAAGTATTCAAGTGGCGGTAGTAATGGTAGTGGTGGCTAAGAGATTGATGTAGAGGAGGAGGAGGATGACGAAAAATCTGATGAATTTTATGTTGATACTCAAGTTGAAACAGATAATGCAACAGTATCAAAAGGACCTTAGTATTTTGCTAAGATGTTTAACGCTAAATCAATGAAAAAATCAAAAGGTTTTTCTAGATAAAGTACTACTTTATCAGGAGAAAATGGTTATAGTTACTCAATTTCTTCAAGTTAATTTATGAATGTGCTAAGAAAGAGTAAATTACCTAATGAATAAGATATAAATAGCAATAATAGTCCAAAAAATTGAAAAGAGCTAAAAGCAATAAACCAAATTAACTAAAACAAAAGCTATAAATACATCAAACCATCAATAAATTAAAACATTTTTCCTAGCATATAAATAAATTCTCTATCAAATATATACTTATAATTATATGGCATATTCCTTTTATATTTATTAGTATCTTACATTACTAATCTACTTATAATTAAACTTTACTAAAGAAATTCTACATAGTTGTATGTTATTAACTCTATATTTATCATTTCACCTCAAAACATTAAATTGAAATTACCTTATTTCAAATATTCTTTTACTAAAGATAATTTTGAATCAATTATTCGTACAGAAAAAAATTCTTAATTTATCCTGAAATTACATCTTATAAAAGAACATGCTTTCACGTGTTTATTAAAAAAATTGTAAGCATTTTAATAGATCGTCAAAACAGAATTTATACCAAATTATAAAAGTATATTTTCTTTTTATCTCACTACTAAACAATATTAGGAAATCTAAATTTTTTACATTTTCTAAATATATTCATTGCCTTGGTAAAGAATGTAAATGCTTTTATTAATTTATATTCCTTAGATTGACAAGAAATTGGAGTGGGATAGATTTTATAAGCATAATTAGAAATTCTGATCTCTATCTGTTTGTTTTTTTATATTTTCTTGATTAGATTTTAATATTAATTTTTTAAACTCAAAATATTTATCTTTATATTACAATTTAACTTGGCTAAAACTTACATGACAAATATTAGTATTTAAAATATATTAATTATCATCATTTTAATAAGTTTTGTGGAATTTAGAAGCAATTCTATGATATTCTTTTAGATAAACTTGTTTGTATTTTATTAAATAAAGGATTAACTATATTTTAAGTAAAATCTAGCAAAGTAGACTAAGTCACTAAATAAACTAATTATTTTGAATTATAGCAAAAAATAAATAATTTAAATCTAATGTAACAAGTATAGTAATTGATAGGAGCTTGTGTTAGACATCCTCATAATCAAGTGATAGGAATATGTCTCAATAAAAATTTCTTAAAGGATTAAGAATAACAAGATTGGAGAATATGCTAAAAGTGTATGAGCCTATATTGCAAAGTCTACAATGATTTCTTACTTTTTGAAGACTTAAATGATAAGAATGAATTCTAAATTGAAGAATACCCTTTTGATATAACTTCAAGAAAGATAAAAGATTTCATTACTGAGAAGTAGACTTAAAATAAAAAAATATTTTCAAAAGAAATAGGAATGATAGATTAATTAGTAGAGCAACTCAAAGAAGTAAAGACGCAATTAGTAAACTTGCAAGATGGATATGAAAATATAGATTAGAATATATCTATCAAAATCAAATAACTTTACTCAGATGTTTTTGGATTTCATCACATCAAGTAAGCGCTTAAGGCTAATGTATTTAAATTTGAAACAAGTAAAGAGTTTGAAAATATGAAAATTGAACTTCATTAATTATTCAATTAATTTAATTCCTTAAAAGAGGCTTAAGAAATTAAATAACAGATAGGTTCTTTCCATTAAGGAGCTAGTAATTTTATAAATGAAAGACTACAATCTCATTTTGAAAATTACTAATAAACTCTCAATCATCTTAGCCTTGAGAAAGTTAATCTTGATTAGAATAATCTAACCCTTATTGACTTAGTTAGATCAAAAGTACCTTACCCAGATGCATTAAATATTATTTTGTATCCAAGAGAATCTTTTACTGAAAACTCGAGAGCTTATAAATTGGTGTTCTAGAATAATTAAAATTTTGAAGATAAATGCCATTTCTTTATTGGTTGCATAGATTCTGAGCTTAAAGATACTTATGGATATAATCATGACATGCCTTGTATTTGCTTTGTTTGCCATCTTAAGTAGAAAGAAGTTAACTTCAATACTCTTAAACAACTCACTATAGTAACTTCCTTCGATATCATATAAAACTAAGTTACTTTTGTCTTTAATGATAATCCACAATATACAGTTGCAATGAGTTATAATTTCTAGCCATTAAAAGAATGGAAACTATTCATTAGCACTTGCTTTCCTCTTAAATTTAAAGTTTATAGATGTTGATAGAAATCATTTTCATTAAAATTATAAGTTTAATAAATATTAAAATCTTCAAATCCAAATTGAGTAACTAAAGTATAGCCAAACAAAATAACTACCTAATAATTCTTATAATTGTGTAATTAAATCATGCTTTATATGGCTTTATGTTTTATAGAATTTATTTAAGTATTTTATAATAAAAAACCTTTCATAAGCATCAATTTATATTTCCGAATTAGTTGTGTGTATAAGGTTTAAAAATGTTATAATAGAAGGAATAACTTAATTTTTCTTTATTATATATAATTGCACGTCTCTTAGTAATAAGTAGAATTGAATTGGATACAACGGTAAGAAGTATCAATTATTTGATAAATAAATAATTTTTGATAGTGATTAAAAAGCTTATTATTAATAGCCAATAAAAAGCAAATAAAGAAAGATCTTAAAAGAGCAGTTAGTTAATTTGATAAAAATGGAGATAGAAATCAGCGAGTAAGTATAAATTACTATAAGATAGATAATTAAAATAATTTATTAAAATTATAGAAGAAAAGAGTAATAAGCTTGTGTTGAAAAGGTGGAAGATGAAGATGAACAATATGAAGAATACGTACCAACTACAAAAGGATTATGGAATAAATTAAATAAGAAGCAATCACATTTAAAAAAGCAATTTGATTTAATTCTCATATTAGGAATTATTATATTAATGATTATCTTGTGGCATTAGTTCTTGTGAAAAAATTTTATCCTTAATAAAGCTAGTTTGTTTAATTATATTTTAAGATTAACCATTTTTCCTTTATAGTAGAGTTTGACTAGTATCAATCAACGAATCAGAATGGGTGATGTATTATAAATCAATTTATGAATTTACTTTAAATGATTATTACAATTTTGATTATCCTGGTTTCAATGCTTTATTTATATAAAATTGAATTTATTAAATCTATCTATCTGTATACTATGCTAGAATTTGCTTTTTTAAATATTCTATTTATCATATTTTCTTCATTTTTATTTATTAAAGTTAATAACATTGCATTCTTTCTAATATGAAAGAATTTGAAAAAATAAATGAAATAATTTAGGCTCCAAAAATTTTAAATTTCAAATAAGATTTCATGATGAATAAAGTATCAGTAATTGAAGTTGCATTAGAAGATTAAATCTAATGACCAATTAATATAATTCCTAGTTTCTAATTTAAAAAGGAATATATTTTTTCTAAATAAAAATTCTAAGAAACGTGAATTTTATTATTCATCAAATTATCAAATCTAACTAACTAATTATAATAAAAAAAATTACTATGATTTAATCTTTAAAATTAATGAGAATAAAGTACATATGGTATCTATCCATTTTAAAACAATGAATTTCAATATTTTTAACATAAATTTAAATAAATGAAAACATATTTATTTGATAATATATTTATATAGAAGAAATTTTAGGCTATGAACAAATCTAATTTAAGATATTTCCCTGATAAGATAATTATTTTTAGAAATATGACCATAAATATCTATAAACTAATAATAATAGTTAATAACAGTGGATATGATATTTATCATATTGCTAGTAAAAATAATTTAATAAAAAATCCATTATTTTATATTGTATCAGCTTGATAAAAATATTCATCTTTTGAAATAGTCTTTGAAGAAGAAATAGAATTTTAAAATAGTTTGTATATGTCAACTTCCTTAAGCAATTTTATGTGTATTTTGCTAGTTTTTTTGTATCTTAGATCCAATTAAATTAGTTAAAATTAGAGCTACAAATGATATAATTAAGCAAGAAAGTGCATAGTAATTAAAGCCTTCATCTCTAAAATAAGAAGCTAAACTTACTGATAATGTCCAGAATAACATCATGAAGGAAGATACTAGCCCAAAACCAATACCAATCATATAGTCTTATTAATAATAAAGGACAAATATCTCATCAGTTATAAATCCACTTGATAAAGCCATGCCAGAAAATATATTTGCAATAGTTTAAATTACAATACAAACAGTATAATTTTAGATTACATTTAAGCAAAAATATGTGATCAGAAAGAATATGAATGCAAAGAAGCCAGACATTTAATAAAATTCAGAGATTTTTTCAAAACTATATTATTTTTTAAGAATTTATCTAATTTTTTAATTTGAAATTAGTTGTGATGTAGCTTAAACTAGTTTTATTTTAATATAATTTATTTTCAGATTAAAAATTAAATATTATACAAATTATTTTACCAAAGCTTAAAAAAAAGGGAATGGAGTTAGGAGAGGATGGATTTAAATCCTTCAAATTATTATCCATATTAGAATTGAAATAACTAATAAACTGTGTGTTAGAGATACCAACTACTATAGAAATGGAAAAGATAATTATCATAAAATGATAGTTTTTTAAATACTTGATGATGGTTACTTTTAAATTATGCTTTCTAAATGGGTTTTTATAATCTCTAATATTTATTTCTTAAGTATCCTCTAATTATTACTATGAATCTAAAATCTAACTTATCTGTGCTCCTTCTATAAAAAGAATATTTATTGTTAATATTAACAACAAATACCTCTGGTCATAAATTGATTTATTAACTCCTTCAAAACTGTTAATAGTAAACAATAAAATATTTGCAAGAATACGAGGTAAACTCCATCCATAAGAGGAATATTCACAAATTTAAAGTGAAAATTTTTTAATTTTTGGGTAATAATCATAGATGAGAGTAAGTCCAGCTACGAAGAAGACTTCCTTACCTATCATAAATATAAAAGTACCTACCATACATAATTATAATCTCCCAAAACACATAGCTAGATACTAAAAGGATATCCCTAAAAATACTAATGCAAAAGATATCTTAATTGTCGCAACTTAGTTAACAAAATCTCTAGCGTATCCCAGAAGTACAGGTAGAAAAAAGTTGAGAGGAATTACAAACCAAAGATTGTAGTATAAAAAATAGTCTCTGATGTGTTAAAGATTATATTATTAATAGTAGAGATCAACATTCTGATATTGAATTAGCTCCAAAATAAAATAAGACAAATTATGGATACAGTTACAGAGTTTCAAATTCTTAAAGAGTACTTTTTTATTATTCTTTTTTAATAGTTTTATTTATTCTTCAACATATAGACTTTGCGAACAGATATTAGTTAAAGGCTACTCTATATCATTTTTAGGTATATATTCCAAGTATCTATCTTACATGTATTACTCTTTCTCTTTTATTATCTTTTAAATGCTTTTTAATTAAATCAACTGATCAATAAATCTAAAGATTTAGGACTTAATTATTAATGCCTTAGTTTATATGAGTATTCTTTTTAGTGAATACTAATTAATAATCCAGAGTGAAAGGAAAGGTCATAATATCATAAAATAATGCTACTTGAATCATATAAAAGAATTATTTAAAAATATGAAGGAGTTTATAATAAAAATTATATCTATTAAATTGTTAATTTTAAGTAGATTTAAAAAATCTATAAATTAATAATCCATTTTTTAATAAGAAAAAGACTAATGAGTTTTAAAAATATCTAATAATCTTCATTAAATAGAAATTTTAAAGGGTTTTAAAATTCTTAAAATTACTACAAAATAAAAGCTAATCTTAGACAAAAGTATTTTCAAAGTGTCTCATTCTATTTAGATATTCTTAGACTCTATCTATTTTAACAAATGTTAATTTAATAATTTTTTTAAAAATAATTTTTTAAACATTAAATTTTTATGATTTGTTAATGTGACTGATATAATGATAGAAATGATTATTTAATAAAATTCCAACAAAATAAATTTTATAAAATAAGTAAATGGTGAGAATATTATGATGATATAAATTTTTATGTTATCAATTTGTTTATTATTTTAATAAAATTTAATTTAGTAATTGTAATTCCTATTTATGAAGAATCTGGTTACCTATACAATAAGACCATGAAAACGATATCATTGATATTATTATAAATGAAATTGAAAAAATAGTAAAAGATTCTACTCCTTCATTAAAAAAAATTCCAAGTAAATAAAAAATACTTTAGAAAAAACTAATAAAAGAGGATGCTAAACCAAATCCTGTTCCTATCATATTATCTGTTTGATTATACAAAACCATTATTTCAATAGTTGAGAAAGCTAGATTCAAAGAAAATCCTGAGAAGATATTAGAAATAGAAGTTATAATAATCTAAGCAAATATTGGCTCAAACAAAATTATAGTATTGGTAATTAAGAAAAAAGAAAGGAATGAGAGAATTCCAGAGAGTTTAAAGTAGCATACTACTCTTTTAAAACTAAAATATTATTTATATCTATTTCTTAGAATAAAGCAGCCTAAGAAATCAGCAGTAGATTGTACTAATTGAAATAAAATAAGTAATTAGAAAAAAATGAAATAATTTAATTGTTTTACTTAGGTTTAAAGAGAAAGATAGATAATCTGGGTTAGTAGAATCTTAAGATTGAATTATGCTTACTAGAGTAGAATTATAAATATTAATGCATTAGAAGCTTTGAATACCAATAATTAAAGAAAGTGATA
This sequence comes from Tetrahymena borealis, assembly GCA_000260095.1. NCBI lineage: Eukaryota > Ciliophora > Oligohymenophorea > Hymenostomatida > Tetrahymenidae > Tetrahymena > Tetrahymena borealis. The sequence continues at coordinate 40,776 of JH651325.1, forward strand.
TAATAATAGAAATAAAATGAGTATTCTTGAAATATTTCTTTAGAGTAACTTTAATATTGTGTTTCCTAAAAGGATTACTGTAGTCATTAATATTACTATCTTAAATATCTTCTAAAACTTTTTAAGTTTTTAAAATTTACCAAATATAAATTATTTCAATCAATAACATTATTACTATTAATAAAAGTAATACAGAAAGATAATCAATTATCTTTTTATTTACTTATTGATTAGTAACTAAAATTATCATCATAAAATTTGCAAGCATGCGAGGAACACACCACCCATATTGTGAATATTGAGTTAATTTTATAGCAAATTGCTGTTTTGTTGCATAATTGTCATAAATCAAGCATAATCCTGCAACATAAAATACTTCTTTTCCAATTAAAAACATAAAAGAACCTATATAAGCTATTTAAAGCCTACCTAAAAGCATAGCTATATTTTGAAAGAGAATTCCTATACTAATAATGATGAAAGATATTTTAATTGTAGCAACTTAGTTGACAAAATCTCTAGCATATCCTAGCAATACTGGTAGAGCCAAGTTTAAAGGAATCTAGAAAAATATATTATAGAATAACATTTACTTTTTAAAACTTCTGGTATTTTCATATAGTGAAGTAAAATTATAATAATCAATTAATTCAAGTATTGAAAAGCTTAGATTATGAATGAAATTACAAATAATTAAAAATCTTTTTAAATCTTTTCTACGGATCCCAATTAGATGCTTTATTTTTTATTGAAATATGTCAGCCTAGTTACCATTATTATTCTCTATTTATTGATTCATAATTTCTTCTTTTAATAGTTAGTTATTTCTTATTTACTTTCTTTTTTTATTTTATTGTCTCTTTTAAATTTAAATATTTTTAAGAAACTCTAAATAATCTAATTTTAAAAAGATTGTAAATTATATGTCATTTAAAAAATTAACAAATGATATAATCAATTTATCAAATTCAAATGAAAACTATTTAAAATTCAGTTGTGTTATTAATTTCTGCAAACTAATTCATAGGAAAATCTCTAAAAATCTTAATCTTAAGACTTTTAATTCCACTTTATATTGAAAGTAAATTTGTAAAATTTAGAGAATGTAATCAATTCCCCACCAAAAAATTAGCTCAAAATAATAGCCTAAATTCTCTTGTATAATTATCCTATTAGTACTATTCTCTGTCTAAATTAGGTTATTACATTTTTTTTAGAATATTTTAGTAAATTTTGATTATAATTTTTAAATTCTTTTTTTGATAAAATTATTGAAAATTAATAAATTTCTTATTAATTATATCTTCTCAGCATTTTTAAAATATTTTTTAGAAATTTGATAATTATATAAAAATTAAGATAACTTAATAGAGATTTATTTTTAATTTTCAACAATATTTCAGTTAAGCGTTTGATTTAAACATTTCATTTTTTAAATTATAATTTAAATTATTGAATTTAACCATTCTAATATAAATTTTTGTTGTTGTTGTTGTTGTTGTTCAGTTGGATATTTTATGATATATTTTGATTAGCTTATATACACTAAATTGATAAATAATAAATAAATTGATTATATTTAGTGAGGGTAAGTGCTACATAAAAAATATACTATTCAAATTGACTACTATATTAATAAATACTAATCTGAAAATTATTATTTATTGATTATCTTATTTCCTATAAATTATTATAAAGAGAAAGATAATACAGATATTCCTAAGCAAGACAATGCAATAATTCTAAATGTTTCATCTCCTGAATTAAAAAATATTCCAAGAATATAAAAAATGGTTGAAAAAAATGTCATAAATGAAGATGCTAAACCAAATCCTGTACCAATCATATTATCAGCTTAAAACTTTAGGACTATAATTTCTATCGATGAAAAAGCTAATGAGCAAGAAAATCCTGAAAAAACATTAGACATAGCTGCAATAATTATTTAAACAGTAAATGGTAAATCTATAAATGAAATATATGTGATCAAAGAGAAGCAAATGAAAGATATAAATCCAGATTATTTAAAGTAAACTATCACTTTCTCAAAGCAGAAATTTTGTTAGTATCTCCTTCTAATTATTTAACACATAATAAAATCAGCAATAGAATGGACTATTTATTAATATTATTTTTTAAAAGTTATTTAAATTTTTGTTTTTAATTTTTATTTTACTTAAACTTAATATAAGAGAAATGAGGTCTGGAGTTGTATTATATTAAGAGTTAGCAAAACCAATAATAGAAGTATTAAAAGTACTGAAGAATTGAAAACTCTAAATACTAATTATTAATGAAACAGATACAATAACTGTAATCAAATCTACATTCTTAAAATATTTTTTTAAGGTAACTTTAATGTTGTGTTTTCTAAAAGGATTCTTATGGTCGTTTATGTTACAGTCATAGACATCTTCTAAAATTTTTTGTTTAGATAGAATTTACCTTATTTATGTTATTTCAATCAGAATTGAAAACACTAAAATTATTGATAAAATAGGTAATTAAGCAACAACAAATTGATTAATTTCTCTATTAGATGCAATAATTATAATAAGAACATTTGCGATGATTCTAGGCAAAACCCATCCATATTAGGAGAAATAAGAAAGTTGAATTGCAAATTACTAATATTAAGGGAAATAGTCATTTATTAAGCACAGTCCAGCAACAAAAAATACTTCTTTTCCTAGTATAAACATAAAACACCCAATTTAGGCTATTTGACTATGGTTTAAAATCATAGCGCAGTTTTAAAAGATAATTCCAATACAAACTATAGCAAACGATATTTTAATTGTAGCAACTTGATTCACAAAATCTCTGGCATATCCTAATAATACAGGAAGAGCTAAGTTTAAAGGAATTTAGAAGAAGATATTGAATAAAAGGGTTTATTTTTAAAAGCTTCTACCATTAGAATATAGGGAAGTATAGTTATATAACTCTACTAAAGAAAGGATAGAAAAGCAAAGATTATGTATGAAATTACAGATAATTAAGCATCTTTTCAAATCTTTTTTATTGGTTTCTATACAATTTTTTATCTTCAATTCAAATATCTAATCCGAATGATAAACTATTGAAGATTAAATATTTTCATCTTCAATTTATTCTTATAGCATTTTTAATTTAACTTATTTGCTTTTAGGATTATTTTCTATTTAGTTTTTTTGTTGAAATTGTCCAATTTTGTAATGTTTATTCTCACCCATATAATTTAAATTAATAGAGGAAACTTATATAAATAAATTGAATATTCTGTAAAATTCAAATGAACAAAATTCAATTTTAATGAATAATATAAAAAAATTCTTCTTGTTAACTTTTAGTATAAATTTCTAATTTATTATATATTTAAACATATTTTTTTTGTTTGTTTTTTTTGAAAAACAACTAGGTTTAGTCAAGAAAATTAAAAAGATATCAGAAATTTCTAATTGGTTAAATTTTTGATAATTTAAATTTTAGATAGCTTGATAACATAAAGGTATTTATTTATCTTTAATGTATTAGAGTAATTTAACAGCAAAATTTTAATTTTTATAAAGTTTTCAAAAACAATAGTCTTAAGTATACATATAATTATATAATTAATTGTGAAGAATACATGATTTTATTATTTATATATTTAATTGAAGATGTTATAAGCAGGCTAATCACTTTTAGTTGTATTAACTATCATTAGATCAAACAAATTCCTACATATCTTTTTTGCAAACCGGGCAAGTTGTATTCTTTTTAAGCCATTCATCAATACACTCTGAGTGATAGCTGTGAAGACAGTTAAGAATTTTTACATTTTCTCCTTCTTCAAATTCACACATGCAAATAGTACAGTTGCATTGGTCTTGACTCATTTCAGGTCTTTTCTTGAATTAGTGTTATGGGAATATTTACATTTCATTTTTAGAAAGTCCTCCATTATTAGAATGGTCATACCCTTCCATAGAACCATTTTAAAATAGATATTACATTTATCTTTAGGAATTTCCAGGAGGGAATAAGTTTAACAGAACCATTAATTCTGGAGCAACAACAACTCTCCTGGAGCTTCTTGGCTGACCAAATAAAAGACTAAAAGGATTGAACATTTCAGATGATGAAATATTTCCTCCAGATCTTTGAAAAGGCATTTCTTATTCCATTCTTTATTACTACCTTTGTCTGTCTGATCTATTATTAGAGCTTCTAGGATTGACATCTGAAAATCTCTGATATTATTATTGTTGTTGTTATTGTTATCTTTATTATGGTTCTCTTTAATTATTATTAATTCTATCTTAAATAACGCTTCTTCTCATTTCAGATTCTTATCTTTAATGGTTTATTGCTATTTCACAGACATCTAAGTGATCTTTTATTAAACACTAAGGGAAATATTCATTGCAAAATTAACAAGGCACTTCTATATTCTAGCAAGTTTCAGAGTGAAGAGAAAGCATTTCAAGTGTAAGTTTGGTGTCACAGTTAGGGCACTTTATTTCTTCAAAAATCTAGCTATTTTAATTAATTGGATGGTAATAAGACATATTTCCATTGTCTCTTTAAATAGGATTGTTGGGATTTTGATAAATATTATTATTGTAATTATTATTGGAACGAGAATCATTGTACTTCCTTTCTTCTCTATGGAAGTCTTATTACATTGGCTGTGGCTATTAATAATCATTATTATTAATAGATTAACGCTGTAAATTATTATCTTATTGAATTTACTAAAAATTTAAAGAATATTAATTGCTTAAAGTTCTCTATTAAGGATCTCTAAGTTAGAACGATTGTTATAATTCTTGCTATTGTCTCATGTTTCCTTAGTTATTCAATTAAATTGGATTATTTTGATTCCTTTCTTTTTGGATTCTTCTTTCACAAGAAGCCACGTGAGTTAAGTAATTATAAACCTATTTCTAGCAATGAGGACACAATTTGGTTTATGAATTAGCTTAGCTATTGTATATATTACTCATTTTAATTCTACTTTTATTGTAATTTAAAATTTCTTGCTATAAATTTACTTTTTTCTATATATTAGATCGTCTAATTATTTCTTTTTTTGATGAACTTTTTAAATAAGTATTTTTTTGTATAAGATTATATTATTTTCTTAATCCAAATGATAAAAATATCAGGTTACCATATAAGTTATCAAAACATTCTGCTTCTGATTAAAATTCAATTATCATAAAGTGATTGCATACATTCATTTTTCACCAATAAAAAAGTTTTAGACAAATCTTACCATTTAATGAACGAAAGAAAATAAATAAAAAATTAAATTGGAAATACTTTAAAACTGAATGTATTTTAAATATCATAAAATAATTTTGTACTTATGTATTAATATATGCCAAAATTTAATTTAAAAATATTTTTATTTTAAATTCTCCAACAAAGTAATTCAATTTACTATTAATAAGGCTTTATTAGATGCTATTAATATGAAAATAATGGAATATAATAATTTAAAATAGAAGAATTCTAGATTAAAATTAGAAGATTAATTGAATTACTAATAAAAATAGACAGAAAAAGAGTAGGAATGCTAATAATTACTTAATAGGAATACATAAGTAAATATAATGCGATCTATTGTAAATTTATTAATAAAGTACCAAATTCTAAGAAATATTCAAAACAGAGATTGCTTAAATTTAAAAGTTTAAAGTAGATAGATATATAGATTTAAAAATCTTAAAGAATATAGATAGAAGTATGTGAAATATCCATTAAGTTTATTAAAACTATAATATCTATAAATTAAACTTCTAGATTAGCTAAGTAATATTTAATTGATAATATTCTGTGAATTAATAGGAATTTTGATTGGATTTAATTCATAATAGAAGAATAACATTGTAATAAAATAATACATTTATTCTTCTAGAATTTAGAATATAAATTTTCAGATATTTTATAATAAAAGATCATTTTAATAGAAAGATAGGATCTGTTAGAATATTCAAAATAAGTAAAATACACCGATTATATATCTAGAGCAATACATAATTAAGAATTATCTAAAAAAGTATCAAGAGAATATAGAATTGTAGTACTAGATGACTTCATTGTAGATATTACCCCAGTACTATTTTGTTCTGTTCGTTACATCATTATATTAGTCTTTAGTGCTTGTACCTATACCATTAATATAGTCTTTAGTATTATTGTAATTACTGGTAACATAATCTCTAGAGCTATTGTAATGGCCAGTAATATAATCTCTTGAGTTTGTATAATGTCCTTATACAAAATCTCTAGAGTTATTATAATTACTAACACAAAAATCTTTTGTATTATTGTAGTTACTTACGCAAAAGTTTTTAGTATTGTTGTAGTGATTAACACAGAATTATTAAGTGTTGTTTTTTACATTAAGGCATGTTTATTTTGTTTTGCAAAAAATAGAAGCTGAAAACAGGAGATAATGTTAAATTCCTAATGGTCCCAATACAATGCAGTTTTTGTAATTTGAAATAGCACCATCAAAGTTTTCTTTTTCATAATAGCAATTTCCTAGATATTTATGACATTAAACAGCATTCGATCCATTTAATTTAGTGCATTATTCAAAAGCAGGAATTGCCTAATCAAGGTTTCCTTAATTGTATAAAGTTCTTCCCTTCATTTCATAAAAATGCTCGTTATTGGGGCTAATTTCAATTAATTTATTAAAAGTAGCTAAAGCATCATCATATCTTTTACTTCTTCTCTAAACAATACCTAAATCTAAGAGATAATCTTCATTTTTAGGAGCTAATTAAATAGCCTTATTATAATATCTTATTGCTTGGCTGTATTAATGTAAATTTGAATATACTCTAGCCATATTTCCTAAACATTTATGTGAATTTGGCTTGATATCTAAACAAACATTCAATGGACCTTAAGCTTATTCAAACTCATTTTTAGAGATTAATACTTCTGCTAAGTTGTTCTGGCAATCATCATTTCTGGCATTAATAGATATGCATTTTTTAAATGTATTTTCTGCTTGAATTGTTTGATCTTATTTTAATTCTGCTAATCCTCTACCATTCAAGCATTCAGTTTTCTTTTCATTTAAATTCAAGCATTAGGTGAATGATTAAACAGAACTTTCTAACTATTCTAAATTTAATTGAGAAGTTCCTAATCCTTCATAGCAACTGGGTTCATTTGGGAAATTCTTGATACAAGTTTAGTAAGTAGAAACTGAATCAGAATTTTAGCCAAGCTTCTATTGCATTAAACCTAAATTATAATAGCAATTAACTTCTTCTCCAAAAGTTAAGCTTCTTCTATATGATTCAGCTGCTTCAGCATATTCTCCTTTCACACTCTTTGCATTACCTTTCATGAAATACTCAATCATATAGAATCTATTCAAACTATCCTCAAAGGATTTAATATTTTCAGAGCTACTTGACATACTTGCTTAATTCTTAGATATTATTCAAATTGAAAGATTTTTCAGATTTTATTTCTTTTTATTGAATTCATATAAAAAGAGATCTTTGATATTTCTAAAGTAAGAAAAGAAAAGAAGGAATTTTTATTGATCTTAAAAAACTTAGGAATTAATGAGAACAGGTAATAGAAAAAATGAATGAAAACCTGATCAAATAATTCTATTAACAAATCACTCAATAGTTTTAATAATATAGATATTTATTTTGTAGAATGCAAATTTAATTTTAAAATATTAAAAATACTAAAATATTAGCAAGGAATTTAAAATTAATTAAAAAGAAATTTAGTGATAGATTTCTGAAATTTATAGATAGTAATTGAAAGAAATTTAATTAAAAACTCAAAAAATTTAATTATAACTAGTAACAATATGTATCTCTTTATAATATTAATAGTAACCAAATTTGTATTAAGTTATTTTTTTATAATTTAATTTTAATAATAAGATTTTTCAAGCTTAGTTAGATGAGAGGTGCTCGTCTTAATTCCCATCTTAACCATCTCCTTACCCATTTAAATTCTTAGATTGTGGAGTTTAAAGTTATGACTAGGCTTGCTTTTATGAAGCTTTCTTGGAAGGAGTTTTTTTTTTAGAACTAGGTGCTGGATGCTGGTTAAGATTCATTTATTAGATAGCAGATTATTTTAAGAATACGGCTGTGTAATTAGAACCTCTAAAAGGATCATATTCTGGCTAACGGATTTAGAATTCTTTATTCCAATTAACTTTGTAAGGTACCCAATGTATATTTTCTCTAATAACTGGAATACCAGGATGACCAGCTTCTTTATATACTTTTCTTAGGTAATTTCTATCAGTTAATAGGATAGAACTACCTCCTTAATATTTAACCAAACCCTTTTATTCAAGTGTCCAAAGAACATCATTTTCTTTTATATAAGTACCTCTAGTGATTTCTTCTACTGAGAATATATAATCCTCAGGTTTTGTTTCAATAAACTATATAATTCTTTAACACCACCAAGATAGATAACTTTTTCTACCTAAATCTGAGAGTGGACGTTCAGGCGTTCCCACTTTATCTTCAATAGAACTCAACTCATAAGAAAAGCTAATTAAGAACTTACCATACCCCTTTCTTTGATGAATAGGGAAGATTAAAATGCATGATAAATTATAATTATCTTTACTGTCTTTATCTTTTGAGAAATAGCCTACAATGTGAGAACCTTCATCATCATTTTCACAAAGAATATAGAAAAGGAAAGGATCCATATTCCAATATAAATTTTTATGGTCGAGGAACAATTTTGAGAAATAAGATAGATTTTCAGCATAGACAGAGTTCTTTTTTCCATCAACTTCAAACATACTGACACTTATAGGCCCTGTATCATCTCTATAAATTTCCTCTCCAGGAGGGCTTCTCAAAATACAAGATTTACAATGTTTAATAAGCTCTGTTTCTAGGATGTAGAAATTCATGCAGTACTCGCAGAAATAAAGTTTCTCTACATTTTAATAATTCAAAGGGAATGGAGAATAATACCATGATTCCATGTCGATTTTTCCCAATCTAACACTTTCTATTGTTTTAAATTTTGTATGTTCCAAGTGGCTGTTAAGAGCATCTTAATCAAACCCTTCATGTTCATCGTATTCATTAAAATCATTCTATTTAACCTTTTACTATCTCTTTGGCTCTTCAGGTATCAATTCATCTGACATTTTGATACGACTATAATTTACCCATTCATCCCATCTTCTATTCTCTCCTTCATAGTGAACATAATAATCATATGAATCCTCCCTAGTTTTAAATTCGAAAAAGTTTAAGTTTCTTATAACTCAAACTCTCTTTGTAAATTTGGTAGGTATAGTTGAAAATTTCATAAATATTAAATTATCATTAAACCCATTCACCACCTTGGTAGTTTACTTAACTCAATATGATTTAAAGATATTATTTTTTTTTTCTTCTAATATTTAAATAAACTAATCTTATTATTTATATTTCTTTTCAACAAATTTCTTATTGATTATAATAAATCATTTTTGTCAAATTTTTTTAAATCATTTACTTTTTAGGTTCATCAGGGCCTACATCAGGTCTTAATCTTGCACCTAATTGTATAAAAATGAATTATTATAAAGTTATTTTTAAAATATCTTTATAATTGAATGAATATGTTTCAATTCAATAGATATATTCCAAAATGGTCTTTAATTTACCTAAAATTCTTGCTTTCATATATTTCTATCCATTTTTTAATAGACAATCTATAAAGCACGAATTATCTAATGCTCCTTCATATTAAAGAGCTAAACTTTATAAAGGTTAGGGCGCTGTTTTCTTTTTTGTTGTTTTTTATTCTATCTTTGATGCCTTACCTTTACCTTTACCTTTGCTAGCCATCCTACTTATTAATAACTTTTTATATTTTTGCGATTGAAAGGATTATTAAAAAAAACAGACTCTTTAATTCTCTTGAACTAATTAATATCAGTACTTCTAATTAAAATTACTTTTATAATAGGAAGATTAATAGAACTATTTATAATTCTTAATAATTAATAATAAATATGATTAAATCAAGTTGTTTAACACCAAAAAAATTTAAAATAATTTATCATTTTTTTTTAAATATTAAAAGATTAAAAAGATTAATAATGCAAGATAAATTATGTTAATATTTATTATAAATTATTCAACAAGATTAAATCTATATCTATTTAGTCTAAATAGAACTTAAATAATAATATATTCTATCATTTTTTAGGCAAAATTAATTGATTATATACTTATGTTTCTCTATAATATTTAGGAGTTTAACCAATATGTTTTATTAAAAAATTATATAATTATAATGGTTTAAAAAATATTTTAAATTAATAGAAATATACTTATCTATAAGAAGTTATGCAATAAATTGAATAAAAAAGGATTGATTAAATGTGCTCAGAATTTAAAATTGTATCTAGAATGATATACTTTTTAAAGAATTTTCATATTAAACTATTATAATACAAAAACAATAATTACCACTAAAATATTATTCCTTCCAATTTTAGAGCTTCATTTAAAGAAGGATTATTTTATAATATTCTTAAATTACCTTTCTCTTAAGCTTTTTACTATGTAAAACGTTAAAATCCTATAATGAATAACAAAATGAAATCAAAATGATTTCATGATCAAATAGAGTATGAGAAGAGCTAGAATAATATTAATGTAAGTAAAAGCCTTGCATAAAGGGCTCCTACCTTCCATCTTCATAAGTTCCTAAAACTAGCCTATATAATTAGATTATCCTTAATTATCTTAAGAAGCTTGATTATTATTTTTTGAATCATCAATAGTAGTCTAGTAAGTAAAATTGTTATTCAAATTAGATTAATCGCTCATCAATGGATCTTAATAAGTAAATTTAGTGTTGTTAATAACAAACTGTTAATCATATTGCTATTATGAAGTGTCATTTTATTACCCATATATATTTTGTTAATCATTCAATCTTGGAACATTTCCCATTCCATTTGGATTGTATGCACTGTATGAATAGCCTCCACCTTATGCAGGAGATGTGAATGAACTCATTTCTATTGGCTTTTTGTCATCTTCTTTTTTACTAAAAAAATTCATCTTTGTTTCTTATTATTTACTAATATATCACCTTTTGCTAACAATATTTGATTTTATTGTATTAAATCACAGAATCATCCTCTAAATTATTTATTCAGTTTTTTGATTATTAAATTTTCGAATGATAAATCAATTTCAAATTATAGAGAAGAATAGGTTATCTAGATATTAATAATATGATTTATTAATCGTTATCAAAATATCATTTATATTATATATATTTTATAATATTCCTCTCTTCAATTTTAAAATATTTATAAATCAAAAAATGTGGCTATTTTCTGCAAATATCTCTTAATTTCCTAAAATAGATTTGTTTTGCTTTATATGATTAGCTTTTTTCAAACAAGATTAATGTGTAATGCTCAGGTAGCTCAGTTGGTTAGAGCGTTGGTCTTATGAGCCAACGGTCGAGGGTTCGAGCCCCTCCTTGAGCATTTTTTCATTTTTAATTTATTAGATATCAAATAAAATAATTTGATATATCTATTTATCATTGTTTGAACTTTTACTAATTAATTTAGAATAAAATGAGTTAATAAATTAAGATATAATCTAAATATCTCTTTGTATAAATTCCTTTAAGATCTTTTTCAGATAAATGATAAGCAATTGAATTCTAATATAAATTGAAACAATAAAAGTTTTAAATAATATCAACTTAAATTACTTTAATTAGTAATTGAAAAAGAACTCATATTCTTTAATTTTAAGAATATTGTTAAAAATAAACAAGTGTTCCTATTTATTAAATTAATAAAGAGATAAAAGTTTGAATTATAAATTATAATAGAATTCATTTGTTATGATTAAGTACATATCTATGTATTTATAAGTATACTTTTTATTATATAATGTCTTTATTTTCTTAAACAAAAACATTAATTAGTTTTTTAAGGGTTTTATTTATTATAAAAAGGAGAATCAATATTATTGGTATTGAACTTATTGATAAGTAATTGGAATTTAGGAGGTTTTGTGGTAATTAGCTAATTCTTCGTGTCTCTTGGCAAAGACATCTAATTCAACTAATCCAATTTTAGTTCCATCCAAACAAATGTAAAAGACTTCCCAATCATAAGAGAAAGAGTAGATCCAAATAGCCATTTCAAAAGTAACACACCATTCAATAGTATCAATGTGAGTGTCAATACCCAATAATTCAGGATAGAATTCTCTGATAAGGTTGACAACGCAGGTGATTAACATAGCAAAAACACTAATGAGTTTAATATTCCAAGAAATAGGTGAAACTATAGATCTGAAAATAGTCTTAAATTGATAAATCTTATAAGTAATTAAGGGGATAACAACAAGCCAGATAATGAAGAAAGCTAAGGCGCAAGTTGAATGGAGGAAATCATTCATTTTACTAAATTATAAGATTAATTTTAATATTTGTATAAATAATAATTTATAATAATGTATACCCAGTGTCAATAGTAGCAACTGCCATAGCGAAGAGGAAGCTGCCAAGACCAGCCCAATAATAAGTGTGGATATTAACTTTACCACAATCATACTTTCTTGAAATAAAAGAGAGCCAGTTGTAGATAACAAACCATAAGAAGAGAGTAACTCCTGCAATAAAAAGCATATTTAATCTGAAAACAACACTTTGGGGGAAGTGAGAAGCTGTCATTGTGATAGTGCAGTAAGGGAAGGGTTTTTCTTCTTTCTTGTACATGGCCATGAAATAGCAGAACAAACAAGTTAAGATAATACCAGGCCCAATAACTTTAGGGATGTAAGCCATCTTTATTTAACCATATCTAGATTCATCTGATCCAGGTTAGCCTGGCTTGGGAGCTGATACTTTTATAATGGGAGGTTGTAACCCTCTTACTTAATTGTCCATATTTATTTAAAGAGCAAATAAAATTCAATTTGTTTTCCTTTTGTTTTTGATTACTATATTTGTTGATATTTAATCCTTTTTGTCTTTATGACGATATTAAATTTTGTAATTTCTTTTATAAATTTACTTACCATACATAAGGAATTATATTCTTGACAACCTTCAAACCATAGCCAAGCAGAATTATGCTTTTGTTTCACTCACATATTGGTATCAATTTTAGGATTTATCTGTTGTTTTTATTATTATACAATACAATCAAGGCAGGTATCCTTATTAATTTTAATTCTTTTGAAGATTGTGGATAATAATGTTAAAGAGGATATTTAAATTAAGTTTCATCATAATTATCCACAAATTGATAAGCAATGAGTTTTCAGATAAAAACTGATGCTCATTATTATTGCAATTTGTTCTCTAAAATTTCCTTTTACTTGCTAACTTATCAGAAATGGAATATCCCAATCAGGAATAAATTAAAATTTTATTTTAAAAATATCTTAATTCATGATTGATAAACTTTTAAATTAAAATAAATAATAATAAATCTAATTGTAAAACAAATGGCAAATAAAACTATTCTTGTTTCTCTTGTCTCCTTGTTGCTTATAACAGGAACTCTATACTACTTCAATGACTAGTAGACTGAACTTCAAGATTTTCACGGTAACTTGACACCAACTGAGCACATGATTTGTAGAGCCAACTAATTCCAAGCAAATGACTATAATAACTGTATTATGAACTATAGAGATTATTATTGCTAAGGAAATTACTATAGCTGGCTCTCTCAATACAGACAAGACGAAACCAAATTCTACGAATACTACTTATAACAACCTGAAGATGTTAAGTATGTCGTTTAAGGATGGAATAAAACTTGTAACACTTTTGAACATTACAGAAGATGTGGTGAAGCTGAAAAGTTATTCACTTATTGCGTTTTTAACGGTTAAGTTTCTTCTTGTGCTGCTGAAAACCAAGAATACATTGCTGCAGCTATGAAATGCCAAGAACTTGGTCGTGATGTTCCTTATTACGAAATTGATATTGTTCAATCTTAATGCATGGCTACTATCGTCCACTTAGCTAAGGGCCAATTAGCTGAAGCCTTAGCTTGCAGTTGATATTAAATTTAATTATTAGCTAAATTTATTTCAGTAAACCTTGTTATAAAACCATGAAAAATAAATAAAAATTTAACTTTAACTTTTAAAAAAAGAATAAAGCTAGAAATATATTTAATATTAGATAATATTTAGTGGTTAAGGGTATTATAATATAAAATTAGTATTAAACCTATAAGTATATATAAGTATATAAATACATTCAAGATTTCTTAACAGAGGCTTCATTTTTATTTTTATCGAAATGAATTCTTTTATTAAGTTTTAAATGTGGAAAATACAATTATTTGATGGATTAATATTTTCTTAATTCAATTCTTAAATTTGAGAAAATATATATTTTATGAATTGAAAAGAAAGAGTTGCTTGTTACTTTCTTATCAGAAATAACTAATAAATTTATCATCCTTAAAAGATTACATCATCATTATTAAATACTGTCATATATTTTGTTTCAGATTTTTTTATGAACATTTTAATTTTAAACTTTAAATTTATTTAGATTCTTTTAATAATAATTTAAACCTAATTTAATTTTCAAAACTCCATAACTTTTAATCTTCTAAAGTAAAAAAGGAAAGGAGTATTTAAATTTATTTTATTGAAAAATAAAAAACTGTAAATCCTCTGATAAGTACTCTTTAATTGATAAGTACTTTTTGAGATAGTTTTTACAAGTTATATTATAAAGGATAACAAATTATAGTATTATATTAAGGGTCCTTAGAAACAAATATACTAAATATAATTCATGATATTAAGGTTTATAAATAATATATTAAATCTAATAGACAATATGGTTTTTATCTCATCAACATTCAAAACTTTAGAACTTTATTTATATATATCCTGTATATCTTCTTCTTTGAACAATTTTTTTTCTTCTAAAAAACTTTATTTAGAAGCCTTCCTTTCTAAAAAAGATAAATTTTAAAATGGAGGTTATGAGAGGAGTTAAATAAAGAGTTGGGTTTAGTGTATTTAATTTACTTTAACTAATTTTATATTTATTTCCACTCTAAGTTAGTAAAATTGTCATTTCCTTTTCTCAATATTTATAGACAGAACTCATTATAGGATAAATATGTGTTAAAATGGAGTTATACTAAAATTTAGTTTTTAATTTTAATAAAAAAGAATTTCTCTTTCTTTTTATAAATAGATATTTAGATAAATATCTAAACTTATTGAAAAGGAAACATTATTTTCAGATTTACTATATTTTCTGAGTTAATTAAGCAAATAATATTTATTATTCTATTAAATTGATTATTTAATAATTAAATATAAAATAAATAAATTTTGGCTTATCTTTTTGACTAGTAATACAAATATAGGATATCTATCTATAAAACAATATGAATAATAATATTAACAAAAAAGATAATAATATGTATGTTATTTGAAATAGCAAAAGAGGTAGAAAATCTTAAGTAAACTCCATTCCATCCATAATGAGTGCTATTAGTTCATTTATTATCAGAATATTAAAAATTCATATAGACTAACTAGTAGAGAGTATTTGTGAATATCAAAAAGATTGATCAAAAAAGACTTTTTAAATAAAAGATATCTTAAATAAATTTCTACTAAAATTCAACATATCTCCAAATAAGGATTGAGCTTAAAAATAAATTTTGTATAAATATAAATAAAAGGAAATGGATTATTAGAAAACAGGAAGTACAGGCCCTATATAGCGTCCTCGCCTCTTACTTGAAACTAAATCTAATAAAATTAAGAAATAACTTTTAAATGCTATTCATGATGATAAATTAGATGAGGTGAAATAATTAATTACAGTTGAGAAGATCCTTCCAAATGAAGAACTCTCTATATTTGGATATTTTTGGAACTCAATTCATTGTAAAAACTTCAATTATATTAATTAAAATAATATTTTAATGTATTATATTTTAAATTTAATTGGATTATTAATTATTACTATTTATTTTTAACTAGATGCTGCACATTATGGAAAATCAAATATACTTGAATATTTAATTCAGTAATTATATAAAGAATACAAAGAGGAGGATACTAAAGATATATTAAATTATTAAACTAAAGAAGGTTGGACTCCTTTAATGGTTAGTTGTATTTATGATAGTGTTTTATGTGTAAAAATGCTAATAAAATTAGGAGGTGTCTAATTTAATTTAAAAGATATTATGGGTAGAAGTGCTCTTGATTTATGTAAAAGTTATGGTCAAGTTGATTGTTTTGAGCTTATACACGAAGCATAGGAAATATATGGAGATGAAATTCCTTTGAATAAAAAATATTTGGAAGAAGATTTGAATTCTCTTTTTTAAAGTTTATAAATTTCAAGTAAAGATTACCATTATTTATGCTTAAATGGAATCTCAAAAGATTGTATTATCTGTAATACTAATAAAGGCTATTTAAAATATACTCAATGTTGTTCATAACCTATACATTTAGTATGTTTCCTAGAGTAAACTAAAAAGAACTGTTTAAATTGTGACAAATTCAATTATAATATAACTAGAGAATTGAGAGAACCTGAGTTAGCTTTCTATATACCTGAATCATCTTAGAACAATGAGCTTGATGCTTTTAAACTTTGATTGTTAGATATTAATTTTAAAATATTATTTAAAAATTTGTTATATTTATTTATATTAGCTACTGATTAAAAAAACATTTTATGTTTTCTAACCAATTTAAATAATAATAAATGTTTTATTTTTGAATTATCCAAAGTATCAATCATTAGAAATTCTTTTTGATGGTTGAGAAATGAATAAATTAATGTAATTTAGATAAATTATTTTTATTAAATTATGAATTTCTTATAAATCTAATCTAAAAAATAGTAAGAAATACATTCTTTATTATCTATTTAAAGTTTTTAATTTTATTTTTAGAAGTTTTTTTAATTAAATTAACTACAATAACAAATTAGCTATTATACTTAGTAAGTGAATGAAATAAATTTTAAAAATAATATTTTTAGAGATATTTTATTTTATAAATAAATATTATTTATCATACATATACTTTAGTCTATTAGCTTAAACCATAGGAATTTCACTCGAATTTGATTCCTTCAAAGAATTTATTAATAAAGTAGCAGTAGTAGTATTGACGTTAGAGCTTTAATATTTATTTTCAGTTCAAGAAATATTCGTTTCAATTTTTTGAACTTATCTAATGGATCTATTGGAGAAATTTGTATAGTTTATAATAGCTTTAAATATCATTTAATTTGATTAATATAACTAAGATTTTGTATGAATAATAGCTTTAAATTTGATAAAAATCTAAAATACAAATTTGGTTGGTTAAATACTATTTTCTTTTATTGATTTACTTAGAAATTTTTTATATAAATAGAATATTAATTCTATCCTGTAATAGATATTTCGCTTTCTTTAAAATGTTATAGATTATTGAAATCTTAAAAATAATTATTGCATTATTTATTACGAGTAGAAAAGCTATATTTTT
Organism: Tetrahymena borealis; assembly: GCA_000260095.1. NCBI lineage: Eukaryota > Ciliophora > Oligohymenophorea > Hymenostomatida > Tetrahymenidae > Tetrahymena > Tetrahymena borealis. The sequence goes on from JH651325.1 coordinate 58,292, forward strand.
AAGAATTAAAAAAGCAGATAAACTTCGATTTATTATTACTAAGTAGGTGTGAGATATAATAAATTATGATTGATCCACTATTATTTTTATTTATTGAGAAAAAAGTGAGTTTTAACTAATTTATTTAGATGCATGAATAAATATAGATTTAGTCTTTTCATATAACTCTTAAGGTATTGAATTAGTAATTCATAGTACCTTATCTCCTTAATAATCTCTGATCAGAATATAGAATATTCAAATATAATTCGTATATCAAATTTCTAATTCAAATCTACCAAGATTAACAAAATAATATATAAAAATAATAACATTAAATCTCCTAAAAATTGATAAACTCTCAAAACAAAAATGAAAGCAAATATTATAATACTTTCTGTTGTCTCTCTGTTATTAACTGCAGGCACAATTTATCTTATCAACTCAGACAAATCAGAGCTTTAAGATTTCAAAGGAAATTTAACTCCTTCTGAACACATGTTATGCAGAGCTAAATAATATGCAGGTAATGACTATAAGAATTGTATCATGAACTATTTAGATTATGCCTGCTAATCTAATTATTTTAATTGGCTCAGTTAATACAGACAAGATGAAACTAAATTCTACGAAATCTATTTAGAATAACCTAATGATGTTAAATAAGTTGCAGAAGGTTGGAACTCAAGCTGTAATACTTTTGAACATTATAGAAGATGTGGAGCTGCTGAAAAAGTGTTTACTCACTGTGTTTATGGTAAACTCTACCCTTAATGTTCCATTGAAAATTAAGAATACATTGAAGCTGCCTATGCCTGTGGAAATGTTCCTGAATCAGTTCCTCGTTAATAATAGTTTTTAGTAGAAGCTTAATGCATCTAAACTATTGTTCACTTAGCTAAGGGCTAATTAGCTGAAGCCTTAGCTTGCTAATGATAGAAAAATTGAAGAGAAGAAGACTAATATCATAGAATGTTGTCATTACTAGTAATTGATAAGTTAAGTACCAATTAAAATATGAATATTAGGATATATCTGTTTTATTATCCTGAATTAATTATTAGTAAAATTTATATATAATCAGTATTAAAAAAATATTAAATAACATTTTTTAAAACATTAAAAATTAATTTATTTATTGTAATACTTCTAATTCCTTTGTAAAAATAATGAGATAAAAATAAAAAATATTACTAAAGAACTGTGAAAAAATAAACTTCACTAATAACGAATGATACTAAGATAAGATCAAGAAATTAAGGTGTTTAAGTTAATTTGCCTATGGAATAGAAAAGTTTAAAAAGTTATTAGTACTAAATTAAATAATTTTGGTTAGAGATTTGTTTTAAGGATTACAATAAAAATAATATAGATAGTTTTGAAATTTAAAAATTATAATCTAGATAGAAGTAATTGCATGTTAAACCTTATTTAATTTATATTCTTTGAGAATTAGGAAATTATTAATTTTTATATAAAAGAAATTTCCTTTTATTCTTTTCTAATAAAATTCTTTTACAAATTAGAAAAGTATAAATCTAGAATTGTCATCAACGCACTTTACTAAATAATTCTTATAATTACTATTCCTAATTGTAATTTTAGATTTTATTTTACATAATTATTGTTTTTCTCTAATCATCTTACTATTTTATATTTAGGTTTGAATAGATTTGAATAGTCATTACATAATGAATGTAATATTAAACAAATTCTTTTGAAAAATTTGAAATTAATTATACAAATTAATAAGATCACAAGTAATTTTATTTTTAATTTTCCAGATTAATAAAATACAATAAACTATTTCTAATCTTAGTTTAACAACAGAAATTATTCATTTCTTTAAAAAACTTATATGATATTAAACTATTTTAACTATTTAAAAATGTAATCTTTTGCTCCTTCTAAATATAATTATTCATTATAAGTAACATTCATAAAAATAAAATAAATAACCTTATTTTATAAATTATCTATTTCTTGATCTTAATTATAAAGTTAAAGAGATCACTTTCTAAATTAATATTCACATTTTTAATTTTTTGATTAATTTACATGACATACATTTTTGATTTTGTCACCCCTTTACAATTTTTTGATAAAAGAAAATTTTCAAATTAGAATTGAAGATTATAATTCTAAAAATTTAATATAGATAGGGAAATAACTTGTAACTTACTTATTTCATTAATTTTGTATTTAGAATAAATACTATTTTTCTTTTACTTTTTATTTAGAAAAAAATTTTTTCTATTATTTGATTTTTTTAAAATAAAAAGGAAATTAGAGTGTTTGTTTTCAGGTAATTAAAATATCAAAATAAATATAAATTGTTTCATTAAATCACTTTTTTAGGTAAAATGTTAAATTATTTTTAGTTTCTTCAACTTTTCTTTTTCATTTTAGTTATATTACAATTTATTTTAAAGCAATAATATAATCAGAGGCTAGGATGTTTGCGATTTAAAATCTAGATTAAAGTTTATTTTCAATTTACTACACTAAAAATTTCAACTAAAAATAATAATTCAAATAATTTAAATTTTCTACTTTCTTTCCTTTCAAACTAATTATCATTAAACTTTTAAAATAACAGTCTTTATCCTATTAAATATTTGGTATTTATAGGTTAGGATCTGTATTACAAAAGTTCTTGTAAATTATTAATTACATTAAAACTTTAAATCTTTATTTAAAACAATATTTTTAATTTCATTAATTTTATTTAAAATTCATTCTCTTTTTTTATTTTTAACTCGATTCATTATATAGATGAAATATTTTTGTTAGAAATATTAGTGTTTGTCATTTAAGATTTCGAAAATGTTAATAAATCTCTAAATAAACTCTTTTATATTATTTTAAATATTTTTAATACTTGAATTTAAATTTTTTTATTATTTGTTGCAATCCTTGTAAGCTCTAAACTATATAAGTAATAGTGATATAAACAATTAAGATGGTTGATTTTGGATCTAGATATCTTACTTACATCATTAAATATTTATTTGAGGTAAACTTTTTATTTACTTTATCATCTTCAATATTCATTTATTCTTTCTATTTTGTTATTATTGACTAAAATCCTAAATATAAAAGTTTTATTTTATTTCAGATCACTTTTTATTGATTTTTGAAATATAAAAATTGAAATGAAATTGAAGATTACTGTTTTTGAGATTTGGTTTAGGAATTAGGAATTAGTTCATAATTTTCTATGTTTACCCTCTATCTACAGTAAAATCTTATAGTTTGTCTTCTACTATGATTATATATTCTCTCATTTTTATTATTTTCTTAATTATTTTAAAATATAAGCTCTAATTGTATTGTAATTTAAGGTGGCTATAATCTAAGATCATGAAAATTAAATATTTTATAACTTAACTGATTAATTCTCAAATTAAACTATTAATTGTAAATTTTTATAATTCTTTTCACCTCTTATCTTTTCTATATTCTTATTATATTTACTGAAAAAACTTATTATTTCTATATAATAAAGGAGATAGTATAAATATAAATTTAAGTTATAGCTTATTAAAGTAATAAGATTGGATATTAACTTTTAAGAAGAATATAAAATATCATAAATTGTGAAACTAAGTAAATGAAATATTCTATTAATTTAAGAATAATATTTTAATTTATGAGGCCAATGAATATGTATGCTCGCCTCTTTCGATTTCATAATATTTTTGCCAGTGATTTTGAATAATTTCAATATTTAATTAAACTTTGTATTATTTATATTAATTAAATATTAGTTATTTAAAATTAATAATAATATATTTTGGTATCAAATTTTTAATAAGATTAAAAAATTTGGTTTTGGGTTTGTTAGTATATTTTTTACATCAGTTTTTTTAAAATTTAGAGTTCTGGTTTCAGATAGGCATCCATTGAATATTTTTACTAGTAAATTTAGTATTTTGTACTAACTAGTGACAAAATTTAGAAATTCAAAGATTATTTAAATTTCAATTTATTCATTTAATATATCATTTTGTCATTTTTGTAAAGTTTAATTGAATTTTTTTTAGAAGATTGAAGAAGTTAGTGAAATTTAATTTTTTATATTTTATTAATTTATGATTAAATAAGAAATAGAAATATTATAATATTGTGGAGATGTAGTTACGAATATATAAAATATATTAATTGTATAATAATAATCTAAATTAAAATATCCTCGAATTTAGATAAAAACATAAAGAAGGGAAATATTTATTTTTACTACCAATAAATGTAATAAATGTGAATGAATAAAAATTGTGGTTATAAAATTTAAATTAATTTACTTTTGAATGATGATTATTTATTTGTTTAATAATAAGAAATTGAATGGACAACTAATAATCTTATCTGTTTATATTGACAAAGAGAATCTTTTTTTAAGTATAATCAAACTATGAAATAATAAAGAATTCAGGTTACCATTACAATAAAAATGCTTATATATTTATCTTACGTCCTGTATTTTACAAAGAAATCGAAATTAATAAACTAATAATTCATTAATTATCAATCTAATAAAGATAACAAACATAAGAAATTCATGATTTCTATCTAATTGAATAGTAAAGTGAATGTATTCGCATATATTTATTCTTATTTTTAAACTATAAATTACTTAAATGAATGATCATTAAAAAAATATTTATAGATTAATCAACTTTATTAATTAGGTTAAGAAAATAAGTCGGTGGAGAACAAACAAGCAAACAAACAAAAATAGTAAAATCATCAAACATTGATATTGATTGAGTAAATCAAACTAATTAAGAAATTAAAGGAAAGAAAAAAAACAAAAAAAAAATCAGAAAAAGAGGTTATTGATATTATTGATTATCTCCTCCTTAGATAAATATTTAGGAAAGTAATAGGGTAGTTTACATATAAATTTAAGTTCTTGAAAGTAAAATAAGAAGAGGATAACCTATTACCATAGTACTTAGATAACTAAATTAGATCAAGCTAAACAAAATAAATGTCAAATAAGTAGAATGTCGATAAGCAGGATGGTTAGGATTAGCGCGTTCCATCATAACATGATTCCTAACAACAATATAAAGATTCAAAGACACCAGCTCCAAACAATAATAGCAATAACAACAATGGTAAAATATCTCAATAATCGAGCAAAGATCAGCAATAAATGGTAACATAATGATTATTAAATGAATTTTATATTTATTTATCCATTTTGTTTTAAATAGAATAGCAGATCTTCAATCAACAAAAAGAAGTATATCGGGCATTATATTATTGGTATTGTTATTTATTAATTTTGCAGCTTATTTTCTAAAGGTTGTTAATTCGCCAACCAACCAAAAATTATTGTATGCAAGAGAGAAAGCAAACTCTGTTATTCAAACTCAATGTTAGTATAACATAAAAATACAAGCATAGTTTACATTTTCTCTAATCTATCTGAAATATGATTAGTTTAGGTAATATCAAAGAAAACTTGATTTAAATATGAATAGGTGATACACTTGGTGAAGGAACCTTTGGTAAAGTTAAGGTTGCAACACATATTTTAACAGGAGAGAAAGTAGCCATTAAGATATTAGAAAAAGAAAAGATACAAGATGTATCAGATGTGGAAAGAGTATCTCGTGAAATACATATTTTGAAACTATTGCGTCACTAGAATATTATATAGTTATATGAAGTAAATTATTTCTTTAATTAAAAGAGAGAGACTATCCAGCATTTCATCTTTATTTATTTAGCATTCATTATAACGATATCAATTACGAAAGTCATATGACGATAAGAAATACTTGAAATTTAATATAGACTATAATGAAGATTAATGAAAACATATTATTATAAAATTATATAGATTATAGAAACGGAAAAGCAATTATTCCTTATAACTGAATATGCTAGCGGAGGAGAATTGTTCGATTATATTGTTAAAAACACCAAGTAAATAATTTGATTGCTTGCTTATTTTATGATAATATAAACAACTATTACTATCCTTAAAATGGAAATAAGATGCAACTTAATAATCATACTTATTTACTTAATTATAAATCATATATAGAGTCTAAGAAAGAGAAGCTTCAATATTCTTTTAACAAATTATATCTGGCATTGAATATATCCATAAATTGAAGATTGTCCATAGAGATATGAAGCCTGAAAATCTTCTTCTAAGTTACAATAAAAAGATTAAGATTGTTGATTTTGGTTTGAGTAATACATACAAAAAGAATGAACTTTTAAAAACGGCATGTGGTTCACCTTGCTATGCTGCACCAGAGGTAATGAAATAAGATACTTTAAAATTAATAAATTGCTCTTATTTATATTTTTAAACAAAGTTCTTTCATTTTTTGTGAAAAATAATATTAAAATAATTGTGAAAAATTATTGATTGGTTGAATGATACAAAAAATTAAAAATTTACAAAAAGTGTGTAAATAATTGTAATTGTTAATTATTGTTTTAATTTATAAAGATGATTGCAGGTAAGAGGTATCTAGGATTGGGAGTAGATATATGGAGTTGTGGTGTCATTCTATTTGCACTTATTTGTGGATATCTTCCTTTTGAAGTAATTAAAATATTTTCTTTTGTCGATAGAAATTTATCTATAAAAAATAATTACTCCTTAGTATTATTTAGAATCTCTAATTTCCATAATCAAATAAATAATAATTTAAATAGGATCCAAATACATCTAATTTATATAAGAAAATTTTGGCTGGAGATTATTAAATTCCTAAATTCGTATCTAGTGAGGGAAGAGATTTAATTAAAAGTATTCTGACCACGGAGCCTACTAAGCGCCTTACTATATCAGATATTCGAAAGCATCCTTGGTTTAATTAAGTTAAAGCTTCTCCTATGTGTGATGGGATTATAGTTGGGTATAATAGAATACCAGTAGATATGGAGATACTTTAATAACTTGAAAAGTTTAATATTGAAAAAGATTTTGCAAAAAACTGCATTGAAGCTAATAAACATAATCACATCACTACGTCCTATTATTTATTACTTAGAAAGCATATTAGAAATGGTGGAAAGTCTATTGCCGATATATCTTCTGAAAACTTTGACAATACTCTTCTCCAACCAAATAAACGTATTATTAATTTTATCAATTTTTATTGTAATTATAATTAAATTAAAAATTTGAGTAGCTCCACAACAAAACAAACACGAAACTATATTAGAAGACGAAAGATAAAGACAATCTAGAAAAAATTAAAGGACAAAAGAAACTAGAATAAGTGTTTCAGCTACTAAAGAATTAGATAATTAATCCCTTTAATCAAATTAGCAAACAACAATCACCTAAAATTGTAAATTTTTATTCAAAATAATAAATGATTTCTTCACTAAAATTATAAAAACCACTCCCTAATTAAATTTAAGGCGATTTTTATTATTTTGAAGACTCTTCTAATATTTATTCTTTGATTGGTCATAAATCAATTCTAATCACATTAAAATTTAAAACTAATTAGATGAAATTTAAAATACTTCTATGAATATGAATGACTTAAAGGGAACATAAAATTCGTTGATTTTATCTTAAAAGAATAATCTACCCACAAGACCTTTGACAAATTAGGGAATGAATAATTCTTAATTACCTAATATATTAAATGCCAGTATACTACCTTAAAATGTTTAAAATAGAAAGATTGGTTCACGTAATTCTTAGAACCCAGGAAAAATCTATGAATATCCAAAACCTAATAGCAATAACTATTTCTATGATTCATAAAGTCCATCTCCTATAAAACCATTATATGTAGGGAATATTAATGGAAATGACTCTAATAAATCTGATGTTTACTAGAATGGAATTAACACATCTATCAATAACAATGGAGGTTTTAATACAGCAGTTGTAAACAATTTTAAATATCCAACTCATCCTAATTCTATGACAGCATCTCCACGTTAAGGTAGATTTGAATGTAATAATATTTATCAGATTTAATATAATGATGTTATTACTTAATAAATCGATAAATTAAATGCTAATTTAATTATTTTTAATGTAAAAGCCCGTATGAGATAAGCAGCAAATCCGAATGAGTCATTAATAAGTACTTAAGATCCTAGTAGACATAGTTCTATTGGCCATAACGGAATAATAAATTAAATGGCTGGTGCATCAACTGGTTCTAAACACAGTCAAAGAAAATAAGAGTTAATTTCTTAACCATTATCTTCAATGGCTTAAAATAATTCCCTATAGACTTAATAGACTCCTACATCTTAGTTCTCGTAGAACTAATAATATTAATAAAATTTTGTTAAGTAAGAGTAATTATATTATCAACTAAAAAAGTTTAATGATATTTTATAAATTTAGTTTGGCTAATAGAACGCGTATACATATGAGGCATATAAGCTAAGCCGGAAAGAGGCCAGGATCTATTTAATAGGCATATGAAAAGGAAAGAGGAAAATCTACAGAGCCTTAAATAGATGATAGTGCAAATACATCAGGATATAAAATATTGAATGCAAGTCTATTAGATTAGAGCTTAAATGGTTCATTGAATAATACATTTGTTTTGAATCAAACTGCATTAATAAATAGCAATAACGTGAATAGTGGAGGTAGTGGAAATAAAGGTTAAAAGGTTAACTTTAATATACTTTAAGGTATTACTGGATTCCGTACTAATGCAAATAGTGGTGCCCAGAATAGCTACTTGAATGCAAGTTTAAATACAAGCATGGATAATCGCGTGAATAATCCATAATTTATTGTTGGCGGTGGATAGAATGCAAATACAACAAAATAAAATAATTTCACATCAACAGCTTACCATAACTTTAATCTAGGGAATAAGAATAAATTAAATAATATATTAGGAGTATAGAATACAAATAGAGTGGGCACAGCTATTAATTATGATTATAATGCTACCCCTTCAATTGCTAATACAAATAATAGTGTTTATAGAAAGAACTATCCATAAACTACTTTCAATTCTAACAATGTTTCCTTAAATAATAGTTTAATTCATAGTAATAATGACTCTCTTAATGCCTCTATTAACTTTAACAATACTATGTATGGTTCTGTCAACCCCAAAAAAAGGCAAGTTTATTGAGAAAGGGATTATTTATAAAAAAAAATTCTTAAATTCTTAGAATCTACTAAAAATGATTTTCATTAATCTATCAACCATACATACATACCTACCTACCTAAACTCTAATTAAATAATCTTTAAAGATTAACCTATTTATAATAACAAAATTGAGATTTTGAATCTAATAATAATTATTTAACAACATAAAATATAATAATAAATAATTACCTCTTTACTCACTCACATTTAATTTATTATTAATCTATTATATTAACTAATTACCATATTTAAACAATTCAAATTATTGCTTCTTTTTTGTCTTATATTAATATGATCGTAATCAGTAAAAATTATAACCTAATAAAATATAGAGTATCAAGCTAGTTATAAAAAATGATCTATATGATTGAATTAGGTGAGTAAATATAAAATAATAACTTAAAGCAGCCATTCTTTTCATTTATATAAAATGCATCATCATCATGAAAAAATATATTTTACAACATTATATTTGTTTGTATATACTCTTTATTTTCATTTATGTCTTTTTACAGATATCTTTCTTAAATCTTTCAATATAACTACATATTTTTAACTTTCCTCTTACCCATTCATTATTCTTTGTTATTAATTAAATCACAAAATACAATCTTGGTTTGAGGGATTAATATTAGAATTAGAGTTCTACTTATTTAAATACTTAATTTAATTTTAACCTCATTTAATTTCATAATCATAATTGTTTATCAATCTACCTTATTTTTGTTTATTGCATTAAAAATTATTTAGAAAGATCATTTAAAAATGAAAGAGATATTTAAATCTAAATGTTGGTGACTATCGTTTGAATTATCATATTAATTAAATCTCCAATAGAAATTTAACTGAAGGAATTAATTTCTACAAGGTGATCAACAAAAAGAGACTATAATTTAGTAATTATACTATATTTAATTGCATTACAAAAATCTTTTAGTATTTTTATCTTTTTTTATTTTGGTAATGTAAGCTTACAAAATACTTTTGATTTAATTATTTTCGTTTTTGCGATTAATATTTGGCAGACTAAAAAACAATATCGTTAAAAATCTTACCAGAATATCAGACAGATCAATCATTCATTATATTTTTCATATCAAACAGATCAACCAATCAGAAAAATCTTGGAAAAAAATAATCAAAGGAGGAAATTTGAAATAATATAGAATAAAGCGAATATTTTACAGAATTCATTATCTTTATCAACTTTTACAGTTAATATTAGAATAAATTTGGTGGATGTGAGTTGTGAATGATTAAATAACGGTAAACACTAAATTAGTTATCTTACATAGTGATTTAAGCTTTCAATTTAAATGAATATGAAACAAAAACAAAGAAAATTCTAATTGATTTTTCATTTGAATGTTCTTCTTTATAATTTGAAGGGTATTTATAAATTTTGCGCGTGTATAAAAAGATAGATAGATTTAAAGATAGAGAAGTTAGTTAGTTAGTTAGATAAATTTTAATGGCAAAAATATTTACAGTGAGTATGCATCTAGCATTATATAAAAGATTTACATGTTATAAATTAAATTAATTTAACTATTATTCTGTTGCGTTTTAGTAATTGGTTATTATATCATTTTAATTGGTAAGTTTATTGACACAATCAAAGAGCTTCATAAACTAGACATCTCTTTGAAAAGATTTCTTATGAGAGAAATCAATCTGATAGAAATAAATTATTGTTAAGAAGAGTATTGTAGAATTGGTTAATGTGAGGTTAATTAATGTATCTATGTCAGCTATGGGCCTAATCAGCATTAGAGACATAGGGTAGAGCATTTTTAGATACCATAGTCATTAATTAATGATTGATTATTTAACTGTCTGCCTGCATAGTAGAGTTTCTAAGATTTCTAGGGAATTTGGGTCAATTTTTCAATTTTAGTCTTAATTGCTGCGATTGAGTCTTAGGTCTCGACATCAATTATTAAATTCTTATCAATTTTAACGAAGATTTAGAAAGTCATTGTTAACTATTTAATTGCTGTTTAAACTATTGTTTATGAAAGCTTATGTTTTTATGCTAATAATATGATATTTATTTATCAAGAAGAGAAGAAAGTTATTTCTTGCTTTTTTTTCTTTTGTTTTTTGTATGTTTTGTTTTAATTAATTAATTAATGATTTAAAAGACTTGATTTTGCTTTTGTACAGAGATAAGTTAAAAATTAATTTAATTCTATTTGAATTAGTATCTAAAGATAGATTACAATAGATTCTGTTGCTAATCATCATTAACTATTACATTACTTAAAAAATAATAATCATAAAAAACTATACATAACTCACTTTCTTTCTTTCTTTCTTTCTATTTTTTCATATTATTATTATTGTTATTATCCAAATGCATTTTTACAGGAAAAAAGTTAATCAAAGTTAAAGACTTTCCAAAAAATACAATAAGCGATATGATATAATATTTGAGAAATAATTGATTTACCTTTACTTTTAAAACTTACATTCCAGTCAGAATCAAATACTCCTTAATTGCAGTATATAATTAATACCAGATTTATCATATTATTAATTTTTTCGCATACTCAAAATTCTATAAGCAAATCCTTATTATTCCTAGTTCGTTTTTTCAAAGAATTAATCAGAATTCTCTTCAAAAATTCAAATAACTGATATGAATTAATAGAATTATCAATGTTGATACCTTAGAGTTATTTGACTTCTGATATATTTTTAAATAAAAAGGGGAAAATTAATAGTTAATTTATTCTAATAAATTATTAAATCCTATTGGTTTTGGTATAAGTTGGAGTCTCTTGTTTTATTATTGCATGATTTTAAGATTATTCTTTCTCTAAGAAAATTTAATGTGATTTAAAAATTTAATTCTTTACATATGAAACAACATGTAATAAATATATGTCTAAAATTTGCTAGAAGACTTTGTAAGCCATCTATACAAATTTAGAAAAACTATCAAATTCTCTTGATTTATTTAAGCCATAATTACTGATATGAGAAAGCTAAATGTATTAAAAGATTCCTAAGGTTATTACATTAATCTTTTAAATTTAAATTGTCTATTCTAAATATCTAATAATATCTATAGAGAATAGCATTAAGTTTACTATTTATGTCATACGATATTTACGATTATTTCAAATTATAATTTTTTTAGATATTATTGAATAATCAAATTATAAATTTGAGTAGGAATTTTCGATATTAAATCTAATTAAAAATACAAAAAAATCTTATTATTATCAAATATTAAAAAATCCTTCTAAGTTAGTTTACATATCTCTTATTTATTTTTATTTTCAAGAGTACCTACAAAAATATCTAAAAACTAATCGAATAGTTAATATAGATAGAGTTGTAAGTCAAATAGATTTGAAAAACAATTAATATAGAAAAGGCTTCTTACTTACATCCAAGATCTAAATCAGTTGTATAAATCTTTTCTATGATTAGAATAGTATTAATTATGTTAAAGATTAGTAAGCATATATTTATTTATATAAGCGTTTTTAAAATACAAAAATAGTTTTTCTGTAGCTTTCTTTCTTACTTTCTATTCTATTCTAATCTTTTAAAATTTTTACTTTTCTTCTATTTTAGTTTAATTACTATTCAAAAAATAGGTAATTATGCTTTAAAGAAGATTGGAAGAAAAAATCAATTAAAGATTAACTATTTTTATAATTAATATTTTTTATTAATTCTAGAGTTTTTATGATAACAATTTCTACTTAAAATAAAATTTAGATCATGAATAAAGGGATTAAATTATAGAAATTAATGCTGATTGGATTAAGAGATTGTTTTTTCTTCATCATTTATTAAAATATTTTTATCCAACGTAATATTAATTTAAATTTAAAAAGGGATTTATTTTCAATATTATTCTTATTAATTTTCTAAAATTTATGAACTAATTAATATAGAATTAATAAAATTGATTATAAATTGAAGTAAGAAAGTTAATTAATAATAAATATAGAAAAATCTTAGTGCTAATAGATATTTTATTAGCTAATTAGTATTCAAAGATAATTAAATATTTCAACAAACTATTTTTATAATATGAAACAAATTTACTTAAATTTAGAATACATTTCACAATTAGATGATAATATTTTATTATATGAGCAAGTTTAAATTCATTGGAGCTAATTAACTCAATATTATTAAAACTCTTTAAACATACATAATTCAATCAATTTTAAAAAATCTTTTTCCAATAGTTCTTTTTTATGATATGAATTTATTTTTACATATTAACTAAATAAAAATATTCATAGAAATAATAAAAAACAATTCATAAAATTCATAATTTATACATGATTATTATTCTTCAAATTTATATTAAAAATATTTTAGTAGAGTGAGATCATAATATTAAAAATTAATTAATTCCATCTATTAATTTTAATTAGAATCTGCAAAATTTTAAAATAAATTCCTTTTCTTTTTTATTTTATTTTTTCAATTTATAACTTGAATTCCAAATTATTTTCTGGTTCAATAGAAGAGATTTATTAAATAAGTAACTAATTAGTATAGAACTGAATAGATAAATATCTTTGATTTAAAACTATCAAAACTTATTTCACTTTTGACAAAATTTCTGTTAATTTTTATTAATATGTATTTATTAGTTAAGTTAATAAAATAAGAATAGTAATTTGATAATTTGTGAATTTAAAGTATTGAAAATTTAGGATACATTTAGAACAGAATAAATATATAAAAATAGTAAAGAAAGTGAAGCTTAAAGAATAAATGTTTCAATCTATTTAAAACAAGAATTAAAGCTTTTAATTTTTTGTATCTACTAATAATCAATTAAAAGGTTAAGGTTTAATCTATCGACATAATTGATTTTTATTGATTTCAATATATACAAAATTTAAAAAGGAGTGAAAAATATTGAATATCATTGAAGTGTATTAATTCTTATTTTGAGTAATTTGTTGAAAAAAATAAAACAAAAGTAATAAAATTAATTCTATTTAAAACTTATTGAGAATTTAAAAATATTTAGTAATATTATTAGATTGATGATAAATTTATGGCTGGATGAATTAACTTATGTTAATACGATAATCATAATTGATTTATTTATTCTTGATATTTAAATTGATCTATTTACAGATCACGAATAACAGAAATGAGGAAACTTCAGGTATGGAAGGATACTCTTTCTAAATAATAAAATATCATCTATTTAAAAAAAGGTGAATACACTTATGATTTTAGAAATTGTCATTAAAAAGGTTTTTTATAGTGGAAATTCTTTCACTAACACTTCTCTAATGAGTTAGACTTGAAAATTTTTTATAAGAATGTGATTTTAGTTGATTTTTTTAATTTTTTCAATTATATTTTAATGATTAATCATTCTCAAGTGTTTTGATAGATAAATTAAAAAAACTTAGGTATATATAAGGGTTGTGAGAAAATATAATGTAAAAACTATTAATCAATATTTCAATCTTTATTGTTTCATTTAGGAATCATTAAATATTTAAATATATATTGGTATAAATAGAAACTTTGTTTGTTTGTTAATTTATTTATTGGAAGGAGTATCAGATTAGTGCGCAGGTAGTTGTTTAAAACTGATAATCAAGAAACTCATAGAAAACAAGCAAGCACAAATCAAAGAAAGAATTTGTAAAAGTAAAGAAAGAAGGGAAAAAGAAGGAGATTCATCAGAGTGCTGTTGTTGAGAAAACGATAGATCTACACATTTATAGTTAGAATAGGATATTTATTTATAGCAAATAATTTTCAAACGCGAGAAGAGAAGTTTTACTCTCAAATAAAGAAAGCTCCAACTGAACAAGAAAGAAAGGACAAATATTAGATAGAATTGAAGTTTATAATATTTATAAAAATTTCAGTACAATAGGAAGAAGTACCAATAGAAAATGAATAACAATACGCTTTAAAATAGCAAGAAGAGGAACTGTGAAGGCTAAATAATATTGCCTTTCCTACCTGAATGGTATTGCTACCTATGTAGATAGAATAAAGTGGAAAAGCCTTTAGTTAAGGGTTATTTAGGTAGTAAAAGAGAAAAACAGCCAGATAAAATATTGAATTTGCATCTAACTTGCACACTTTTCATTCCAGAGCTGCACCTCTATTTTTCATCGCAAGATGGCTTTGAGGCTTTTAATATCTCTAAGGTGTAAACTGAAGAGTATTAGTGCTTTTATTGCTAAGATAGTGGTAATCCTAAGAAAGGCTATTCTATCAAGTGCAGAGAGGAAGCTTGCAATAATAAATCACATTTAGCTTGCATCAAATAAACTCGTATTTATAAATAAGAGAATGATAAAAAGTTACTCAAATGCTTCACACTTTGTCGCCAGCACGCAAGATCAAATCCTCAACCACATGAAATAACATATGACAAATTATCTTATGAAATTTAGAATGAGTGGATACTTGTATATAAACAGTTAGAAGAATAAGAAAAATAGCGATAATTACAAGAAAAAGAATAGCAAGCATTAATCCTAAAAGGAAAAGGAGGAGTTAATAAGCGAAATAACTCATAGGGAGCTGCTAACTCTAATGTAAAGTAACTTTAATAAGCCAAATTACAATCTGAATTGGCAAACAAATCTCGAAACAATGGCAGTAAAAATAGTATCCATAACGCTTAAGAATAATTTACTGAAGTTAGTTAGGGAAATTAGCAATCAGAAACTTCAGGAATAGGAATTAATAGTGTTATAACTTCGACAGCAGTTGATATCTACCAAGATTCCCACTCATAAAATATTTAGGGTGAAAACGATTCATTCAACGATAGTAGGAAAAAACGCAGAAGACCGTCTAAAAGGGATTAGATTCAATCATTTTAATCAAAAAACTAGCAAGAAGGAATGTCTCACAGTGGAGAAAAATGCGAAATTTAAGATTCAACAATAAAGAAAGTATTTATGGAAACAAGCCAAGAGATAGTTACTTTTAGGAGAGACTAGCCAGTTTGTTCTCCTTTCGATGTATCAACAATTGGTACTAATAATAGAGATGATGAGTTAATTTCACCTACTAGATAAGATAGGAATAAGGAAGAAAGTAATAATATTACTAGTAATTTTGATAAGGAGACTCAATAGGAAAATGCATATACTTTATTATTTGGACGTATTTTCAAATAAGAGGATAAAGCCAGTGCTGGCTCTATTTAAGCATCTACTGTTATATTAAGCCAACAATAAACGGAAGAATAATTATTAAAGAGCTAATCTACTCCTGAAGAAACCTTAGATAATAATAATGCAGCATCTGCATAATGCAGGAGAAGTTCAAGATAAGAAATGTATTTGCAAAATAAAAAGAATGATAGGTTTGTTAATGTATAGCAGAAATAGAAACTGAACAATAAAAGAGGTAACAGCTTTGATGCAACTAATAGTACTACTACTTTAGGAAATGGAATTTCATAAAGTATTTATGATAATCCTTTTAATAAAATACTTCTTCATCATGAAGATATTACTGATGATAATAGTTAAAACAAATAAGGAATTATCAGAAATAATAGAAGTGCTTCACATGGTGGGTTTAGTAATAAACCAGATGAGAAAGAAGTAATTGAAATTGAAGATGAGGAAGAGTAGTATTTAGAGTGTGGCTATCCTAATTATAATGATGATAATAGACAATAGAATATGGAGTAGTGGTGGTTTAATATTGATTCAGAATATTTTAGTTCACCTCAAAATCCTTCTTCTATTATTTAAGATATGCTTATTACATTAGATATCAAATAAGATTTTCTTGTTTAAAATATTCCTTCTACTAAGCCTTTATCTAAATAAAATGAAACTTCGAAAAAGAAACATAGTGTTGAAATCAAACAGTACCAATTGTTCTATCCAAAGTAAATCAAGACTGAATAAATTGAGGAAATATGCAAAACTTCTGTAGCAGATTTGTATTTAAAATGTTTTTAGAAAAATAATGAAAGCATTGATGAGTCTTATGGCTATTAAATGGAATATGATTAGATTGAAGAATTTGAAAGCTCAGAAGAATTATCTAAATCAGAAGAGATAATTTAAAAAATTTAAACCCCATTAAAAGGATTAGCAAAAAAAGAATAATAAAAATCTAAAAGAAAAACCTCAACCAAAAAAGAATAATAAGAAATTACAACAAAAGAATTAAAAAAATCTCGTTCAAACAAACAAGATTAAAACAGATCTTAAAATTTTGACTCATAATTATTAATTAAAAACCTTCGTGACTCTACTAGCTGCAAAGAAAATAATGAAGAAAATATGTTAATTGTGGATTGTGATGACAATTATAAAGAGGAACCAGAGAAAGAAGCAAAAATAGAAGAAGAAAACATTGAAGGATTACAATAATCTGAATAAAATTTATAAAAGAACTCTCTTTTTCAGATATTAGATGAAGAGCAGTAATGCAAAAGTAATGTAGTGAATAGTGATGGCAGTATGGAGATTGAAAATGATATCTTTAAGGATAGTAATTCTTCAGAGAATAAAAAATAACCTGAAAATACTTAAAATGAGATTATTTAGAAAAAAGAAGAGGAAAATGATTTAGAGCTAAAAATGGAAATAGTAAGTGAACCTCAGATTGCAGAAAACAAAGAAATCAAAATTGAAGATAGTGAGCTTACTCATGACTAAAAGCTAAAAGAGAGTGAAGTAGAATTATAAGAAATTAAAAAAGAAGAAGAATATTTTGAAAACTCTTAAATAAAAATTGAAGAAAGACCCTATGATTTGAATGAAAAATACTAATTTCCATAACCATATTAAGTTAGGCAGAAAAGTACACAGGTTAAATAACAAGAAGATAAACATGTAAATTAAAATTCATTACTAATTCTTTCTAATTAATTTAAATATGGTAATTTATCAAAAGTCATTAATACTATTTTTACAAAATGTGTTTAATTATTTAACATTAAAATTTTACCATAAATAAGATTTTTTTAATTGAAATGAAAAAAATTTTGGAAATTAAACAGTAAATATTTTAATTTATTATTTAATAAAAATAGAAATATATTCATTATTATTAACCTGAATATATTCAAGAACCACTTCCTCTCAAAATAAATAAGAAATTCACTGTTTTATTTCATTCAGTCAATGGTGATGGTTTTTTAATGGTATACGATGTGAACGAAAATGCTGATATAAAGAGATCTTTGACTGCTAAAAATAAAAGTGAGTATTCTGTTTGTGGAAATTTACAAGAAACTCAAAAACTAGCTTAATTTTTAGATATTTATAAATAAACTACTGCACCAGGAATAGATGAAAATAATAGAAGAAGAGCTATCCCTACTTCAGATACAACTCCATAATTAATGTTTTCAAAGATTATCCATTTAGATAAAGATGCATTAAATCTAGGTATTTAAGAATAAATTGAATTAAATAAGCATTTACATGATAACTCATCAAGAAGAAGAAAGACAAATAATGATTCTGTTGATTACATGTTTTTAAGGAATATACTTTTTGAAAAGTAATGGTGTATGAACTCTAAGAGATTTATTGATTGGTAAACAAATGTATATAAACAAATTGATGAAGATAAAGATATTACTTATTTAAAAAAACAATCAATTTTAATTTGGGATATTCTTAAACTCTCCTAGACTAAAAAGAATGTAATTATTGGTTATGCAGATAAAGAGGAATATAATACTGAAATATACTTTATGGTAAGTAGTGATGATGATCATGAACATGATAGACACAATGCACCTACCAAGAGATTAAGTACTTTACCTATAAAGGAAACCTAAGATGATGAATAAAATGAAAATAAATAAACTGATAATCTAATGAAAGATAATTAAAAACAAGAATAAAATATCCAAGTAGAAAATAAGGAAAATCTTTTTAATGAATAATAATAAGTTATTGAAAATAAAAGTGAAATATTGATTGAAAAATAAGACTAGGAGAATTAATAAGATATTTTAGGAGAATAACACTAAAATGAACAAAATTAATTAGATTAATAAAAAGAAGAAGGCAACAATAAAATAGAAGAAGAGGAGGAGAATAAAACAACTCAACCTGAACATAGTGAAGATTAAATGTAATTATAAGAGGGAATATAAACTGAAGCTTAATAATAAGAAATGAAGGAATAAATAACTCCAGCAGAATCTAGAAAATGTTCAGAGTATTAAGAGTCTTCAAACATTGAACACCTCGTAGAGGAGAAAATATAAATAGAAGGTTAGAGTGAATAACATGAAGATTAATCATTGAAAATAGGATAAGATAGTAAAGTTAAAAGAAAAGGGTCATTGATAAAAAAGAATACCTAATTGAAGAAGTTAGATATAACTGAAGAAATTTTACAATAATAATAAAAAAATAAAAGAGAAGATGGAAGTTTATAAATAGGTTCAGAATAAAAATCAAAACTTCGTGCTAGAAAACCAGCAGTTTAATAGCCTTAAAAATTATCTACTTATATGAGAAATAAACAAAAAATGTTAGGTTTGTTACCCTAGGGAGATAACTCTAAATAACCACCAGTTAAAGCTAGCACAATCTTTGAAACTTTAAGGAAAGTGAAAACCAACCCATTATCTAAAAAGATGAAAAAGAATCCTTCATTTAAGTAAAAAGATTAACTTGAAACGGATTGTATGATTTGTTTTAGTTAAAAGAACACAGATAATAATCCTGTAGTATATTGTTCGGATTGCTAACAATCTTTCCATAAAATTTGTTATGGCATAGATGAAGTTCCTGAAGGAAAATTCTTTTGTGACAAATGTGATATAATCAAAACATTAAGACATAAGGAGAGATATTAAAGAGATATGCTTAATTAGAGATTCAGCTGTCCTCTTTGTGTTGAGACAGATTTGCCTATAAAATTAATTTATCAAAAACAGTCTAACCATTATGATTAATAGCATTAAAGATAATACGATTATGCTAGAAATGGTCATCATTAAGCCAATGGAAGTGAAGATTTTAGAAAGAATATAGAACCTTCTATTACTTTATCCCAAATTGAGCCTAAACTAAATAACCAGGGTGAGCTTTGGATGCATCCTTTCTGTATGTTTACTTTTAATCTGGCTAAGTATGATAATGGTAAGATTATTTTAAAAAGTAATGATTTTCCTACTCCTAAAAGATAATCAAATAGAGATTATCTGAGATCAGACTCATCCATCTCTTCTGAAGATATTTTTAGCAATGTTTAATGTTAAATTTGTCAAAGAAATCATGGTAATACTATTAAATGTAGCGAAGATGAATGTGATGAATATTTTCATCCTTTGTGTGCCTTTTTCTAAGGTCTATAATGCAAACTAATAGAAAAAGATATATCGAAATAAAATATTTAAAATTAAAATTATGTTAAAGAGGGTAAAAAGAATTCTAAAAATTTAAAGAATACCTAAGAAACTTAAATGGATTTGGAAATGATTGATTTCTAGGAGAAAGAATAGCTTTAATTTTAAATAAGATGTAAAAAGCATATAATCTTGAAGAGAATTAGTATAGAAGACTAGGCTACAGCAGCTACTAATTAATTAATGGAAGAAGAAATAAATAAAGTAGAATTACCATTAGAAATAAAAAGAATATAATAAAATCTGAAGTAAGATGTAGATTATTATCTCAAGTAGATATTCTACAGAAGATTTGGTGTTAATTATGAGAAGATCTGTACTAATTTCTACTATTATGAAGATTTTCACTAGGAAGTATACTCTAAGAATAATATTAAAGTCAAATTCTATAATCCTCATAGTGACGAATATCAATCATTATCTGAATTATTATCATTTATTCAATTTGGACCTTAAGATAGGAATTAACAATAATCTCATCCAAACACAAGATCAAGTAATTTGCATTTTGGTGAAGTTACAAATTCTAAAAACCTTGGAGAAGATGAAGAACTTGAGTATGATATGGAATAAGATTATGATGAGTATGAAGACGAAGAGGAATAAGAAAGGAATGATGAACATGAAATGGAGGAGGAAGAAGAAGAAGAAGATGAAGAGGAAGAATTAAATAATTAAAGGAATAAAAGAGGATATAAATAAAAACATAATGTAAAAAAATAAGGAGAATCCGTTTTACAACCTGTCCAAACTTATAGAAAACCTCCTAGATATTAAAGATAAAAGTAGTAAATACAATAAGAAGAAGATTCCAGCGATAATCAATCTTCATAGCCCAATAACCATTCATTTAATAAGAACTCATATAAAATTATAGATGAGGAGTATGATAATAACAAGGATAAATAATTACCTTAATAAAAAGATTTAGACTCTAAATAAGTATAAAATACTCATGGGAATTAATCAAATTAATAGAAAGCTAAATAAGAAGTAGAAGAAGATGTTTTTGAATAATACCAATTAGAAAGTGATGCTGATTATGATTCATACCATGAAGAATATAACTAATCTAAATCTAATTATTCTAACAATTCTAATAATTCCAATAATAAAAATGTTAATAACGACGAAAATAATAACAACAGCAACAATAAAGTAGAAGATTCAGAAGGAGAGAACAATAATTCTGCCAGTTGAAAATAAACAATAATTGTAGCACTTTTAATTATTTAAATATTCTTATACTAGATAAACAAAATTTTAAATTTAAAAATGGATTGCCAATTAAATAATCTGAATTACGTACGCCAATTCAACCAAAAAATAAATATTTAATGCTATCAATTAATATAAATCAAAATATTTTGAATAAAATTATAATCTTAAATTGAACTAAAAATTTAAACAAGAGAATTTAATTAAATCTTTTAACAATTTATATAATAATAGAAAATAAGTAGAAATGGAAGTATAAATAAATATAAGATTGTAAAAAATGCGGTTAATTAAAAAATTCAAGTAAATTCCCGCAAAAAAAGACTAAAAAACCACCAAAATTTTTTCAATGTTTTTATATGTAATTTATATTATGATAATTAATGAATGACTGACTGTGTTATGAAAAGAATACTATCTATCGATCTATCTATCTATTTATCTTTCTTTCTATTAAAGATTTATATCTATCTATCTTTCTATTATTTTTATTTATTAATTTTTTTGTTTAATTACCTAATTAGTTTGTTAGTTAGATTTACACTTCTTTTATTATTTAGAAATTTATTAGTTAGAATTTTATGAAGGTTTTTTTATTAGATTCTCATAAAAAAGTATCTTTTTCACTTAATTAAATATCAAAACAAACTACATATAAAAAACATTAGTAGACTCACATATAAAATAATTTCTGTTGGAATATTTGAGAAGAAGATAACATTTATTAAATAAGATAAATAAATAATAGGATTTAGAAGATAAGTTTAGATATTAATTTTCAAGTTTTATATTACAATGTCATCAACAGCTTCAACCGAAAAAATTTTAGACTTGAAATGCGAATCATGTTTGCAATCATATGATAGAGTTGAAAATATACCAAAGCTATTGCCTATGTGCTTTCATCCACTTTGTTTCAAGTGCATAAATTCAATTATTAGTTCTTAAGGAATATTTACTTGTCCTTTTTGTTAAAAACCTTATATGAATGGCTTTAGAAATGCAGATGATTTTCCTATAAATACTTATATTATGAACACAATGTATGCTCCTTAAAAGAAAAGGAAGTTAAATGATGGTACAGCTAATGCAAGTTTCCCTTTCCCAATAGTTAAGAAAGAAGAAGTATACGAATAGGAACCCATATAATAACAAAGAAACCTAAAAGAAGAAGAAGAAATAACAGTCATTAATAATATTAGCAATCACCCTTAACCTAAAGTAGAATAAATAGAGTAAAAAGAACCCAAAGTATTATAAAAGTTAAAGAGCAAGTATTCCCGCTTGCATGATGAATATAGTTATAATACAAGCAATAATAGTAGCAGAAGTTTAATGGTTAGCACAGGATCCAAATATATATACCGTACAAAAGAAGCATTAGAAAATCTAAATTAAAAAAGGAAATTTTCTAGCTTGAATGAAAGTTCAATTAATCATTAAAATAAATGTTAAGGGTATTCTAAGCATTCAAGTGAAGACTCTAATTCTAAGTCAACTCATAGATCAATGATAAATGCAACTAGCTCTTAAAATTCTAGAAACTTTATTAATTATAATGCTTCATAGTTTAAATCCAGTATTCTAAAACCTACTAAAACAATACATATAGGAGATAATAATGAATAGATTAGTAAATCCTAAGAAATAAGATAGGGTAAACAAAGTGTTAGTAGTGCCTAATGTTAGGAATCTAGAGGATTACATTCTCTTGAATTAAAATTACAAGATTAATAATAGCCAATAAATTCAAATTTTTAAATTTAAGTAAAGCA
This sequence comes from Tetrahymena borealis, assembly GCA_000260095.1. Lineage (NCBI taxonomy): Eukaryota > Ciliophora > Oligohymenophorea > Hymenostomatida > Tetrahymenidae > Tetrahymena > Tetrahymena borealis. The sequence goes on from JH651325.1 coordinate 81,756, forward strand.
AGAAAATATAACAAAGCCTAAAATATAGTTGTCTGCTTAATAATTATAATAGTAATTGATTCCTTATTTTAATAAAGGTTTCAATGAATTTTTCATTTCTTCAGCTTCTTCAGAAAACTCTCAAGATGTTCATCTTGTTAATTATGATGATACTTAAAAATGTGATTAGCATGATGAAGTGTACACATATTTCTGTGAGAGTCACAAACAGCCTTTCTGCTTTAAATGTCATCAACACTCTTTCTGTGAAAACATAAACCTTATTGAGCATCTAAGACTTTAAAAATAAAAAGAAATAAGAAAAATAATCAATGATGAAAGAAATTCAGTAGATCTTCTATTCAATCTTTTAAGTCATTATCAAAATATAGATAAAGAAATATATCGCTTTGAAACATCTTAAGTAGCTAGCATTGAAAAGACATTCTCAGAATTAATATCTAATTTACTTAAAAAGAAAGAGAATATGATCAAAGATCTATCTTCTACTAGCAAAAAACTCCATTAAGATTTATCTTAAAAGCTTGAATGCATATAAGATTCTATTTAAAAATGTTAAGAAATCAATTAATAAACTACACAACTATAACAATTATCTAAATCTAACATTTTTTCCACCATAAATAATGAACTTAATTTCAATAAAATCCCTGAAAATGTAAATAAGTGTCTTTCATTTAGCGAAATTACTAAAGCTATAGATGAATAATAAACTAACCTTTTATATACATTACAGTAATTTTAAGAATAGTATAATTCGATAAAGATTAAATAATCTTTATTTAGTCCTATACGCCAGACTACACCTTTACACTCATAATCTACTACTTAAACATCAAATGAATCTTCTAATAATTATTAGCCTAAAAACAAATGCATAGCTTCAATGGCTGATTTCTCAAATTATATTGAAATGTAAATTACTGATAAATATGAAGCATAAGAAACTTATCTATAGAAACTGCCTTAATTTAGATTAAATCCTGATAAAATCATTTAATAACATTTAAACTCAACACTGATATAATCATATTGAATACAATAAATACCTAATTAAATTTTACTATTAATCTTTATATAAAAATTATAATAAATTTATTAACTAATAAATAATTCATGTGTAAATAAATCATCAATATTCCATATTATTAATCAATGTAACTAAATACCACCCACCCACCATCATTTATTTATATCATTTATTATGTTTAATTGAATAGATAAATCTCTAACTAAATTTAAAAATTAAATGCAATTAAAACTTTAAAATATTAAATTCTAATTAATTTTCATAATTAGATCCTATATTTAGATTATCTTTTGTGTTTTTGGGTAAATTATTAGCTATTAATTTGGTTATTTAAATTAGTCAAAAAAGCATTCACTCATCTATCATTCATCTTAATTTTATAAAGTAAAATGTTTTATAGTAAATTAATTTAAGGCTTGGTTGGTTGGTTAATTGATATATAATTGAGAATATTATTTTGATAATTATTAATATAAAGTAAGTAATATAAAAGTTATTACAAAATATAATAAAGCTAGCTGTATTTTAACTAAGTTTGTTTTTATATAGAAATTAATTATGTATTTAATTTTTCAGATGACTAGGATATTATTATTTCTTTATTTTATTAACATCATTAAAAATATACTTCAATCACATATTTAGGTAGAAAATCATGTGATTATTGAAAAAATAATCAATTATATCAAAATTGGTTGAATAAAAGAAGAAAAAGCTTTTGTCCTATCTGAGGGATTTTCACATCCAGTTTTAGCTTAATTAGCAATGGTATTATCAGTGCTAGCATTACAAGCTAGACACATGCTATCAGTCCAAACAAGGGTAGCATTACTCTAGCATTTAAAACATTTATATGTATCTTTATCATAAGCATAATCACTACAATCTTTAACTCTTTAATAAATACATTAACTTTAAACAGCTTCTTCACAATTATAACATTTACTAGAACCATCATAACCATATTTTTAACAAGCCGCTACATTACTGTACTTGCATTTATTATTTTCAGCAAGAGAGCAGTCTATGCATTTTCCATCTAAATACACATAAGTAGTACATATTTGATTATTTGTATAAACACACTTAGAGGAGGTCAATGAAGCACAATTAATGCATGTTAGACTTAATAAATCAAACTAATAATCGATGCATTCTGGAGATTAGCTACAGGAATTAGTACTTGTATTGCAGTTTAATCCAACTAAAACAACTATATTTATAAAAAAGAATATTGATTATCTAAGCATTCTTATTTACTTACTTCTCCTAATGATTAATTTTAAATATTTTTCTGTTGATCATATATTTAATAAATCAATCAAATTGAATTCTTAAAATTATAACCTCTTTAAATTATGTGTTGTTATTCTTTTAGAAATTAGCAATCTTTTTAATTATTTAGATTTATTCCTTTATTAAACGTATTAAATTAAAGTAGAATAAGATTATTTTATATTTTATTTAATGAATTATAATAATACATCCAACCTATAGTTTCTAATTGCTTTGAATTTATTTTAATTAGCATTAAATATATTATAAAAATATGTAAGAATCAACCAATTTATTAAATTTCTTTCATTCATCTTTTTTTACAAATAACATACTCAATTCTAAAATATTTATTTATTTATTTCAATTTAGTTTTATAGATAAATAAACAAATAAAACTTAATTTAGAATTTGAAAGTGGAATTAATTATTATAATCAAATAAAACACTTTCATATTTTTCATTACTAATATTCTTGTTCTTATTATTAGGCTTCTTATAAGCCGTCATTTTCTTAGGCTAGCATAGGAACTCTATTAGGACTTTAATCAGCAAAGTTTTAATGGAGAGAGTTATCATCAAGGGCTGATGTCACTTTTCTTTTATTTCTTTAGATATTTCTCTATCTGAAGTAGTAGAAGATAGAATAAGCTATCAAAATGACAGCAACTATAATTAAGATTACTATAGCAATTATTAATTTCTTATTTACTTTATGAGAGGTTGGTTCAACATATCCTTCTTCTTCAAATACGAGAAATTAAATACCAGAAGCAACAAGAACAAAAGGATCTTTGTTGGAGTAATTAAACTACTCAAAAAGATTAAATTCTACTGTGTAACGACCAGAAGTAATTATATCTGGACTCAAATTTCTAAAATTTAATGCAAGGTTGAATGTCTTTTATCCTGTTAATTATTCGCCTGTTAAAGTGAATTTTTATTAGTAACTGTCCTTAACACTATTCCCCAAAACATTCCAATTTATATACTGAACCTAAGGTGTAATATTTCTTGGTCTCGATATCATCAAATTACCTTACTAGAAGAAGTATGTAAAAGAAGAGAAAGGAGTCCAATTTGAGGCTATATGTTTTAATAATTTAAGATTTTAATGTTATATTTTTATCAATAAATTAAATTACGTGCAGAAGGAGGCTTTTCATTAAATAATATTTTATGATCTGAATTTGCACCATAAACTTAAGGTTACTTTGGAGGAGGTAGCATATTTTAGCATTCAGCTTTTACCTAAAATATAAAAATATTAATTTTTAGAAATTATTCTAAATTTCAGAAACTTTTTGATAAGATTTCAGTTATTTCAAATGAAACAGGTAAGTAAAAAATAATTATTTATTTAAATCAATTGCATATATTTACTATATAATTGATGAATATCTAATTAGAAACATAGGCACAAGGAGGGAGTCCACTATATTAAGAGACATAGGCGAATTCATTCATTTCCTCGCACTATTTTTTATTTAATATAGTCATATTACAGTATACTCTTGTTTCATATTCGCATCTTCTTCCAGTGAAATCAACAGGACACAAACAAGACTCGAACTTTAAAGATCTAGTAGTACAATTATTTTTAGTTATTTGGTCAGGTGTGAATAACTTGTAATCATGCTCTGATATCATAACACCATTGCAGAAGTAAGTTGTTTATTAAACTAATACCATATATGAGCTATTTTAACATGTATCTTTTAATCCGAATCTGATTATTTCTCCATCTTTTGGAATACTATCGTTTTGAAGAAGTCTTTGCTCATGTTTTAATCCTTCTGCTTTACTATCATTGTTTTCCTCGGCTATTGTTAATACTGTTGGATTTTTTACTAAACGATCAAAGCTATCGAATTCTCTAACATTGCTTTTATTTTTTTATCTTTCCTATTCTAAATACTAATCAGTCAATACTCTAAATTTCGCTGATTTGTGTTCTGGTCTGCTTTTATGTTCTTTTTTCCATTCTTCTTCATCTTCCATGTCGTTTTTATATAGCTATTAATTGTATCCAGAATTCTAAAATTAAATTTCATCCTACTTTTTTGTCAAGTAATATTCTAAAGATAGAGAATTTTATATTTTTGTAATGATATTATCACTCACAAATTAAACTAAATCCATATATGATTCACCTAAAGAATTTAAAGTGTGGAAAATATTTGATCTTCTCCCCTCTTCTTCTTCCGCTTAATATTCCTTTATCTTCTACTATCTATTCTTATAAAATATTCCTGGATCCAATCCTTTGCTCAAGCACAAGCTAAAGGTCATTAAAGCTAATAATGAGTACTTAAAGTAATTCATTTTTCGATTATTAAAGTTTTTAATTTTTGAGAGTTAAGTTTTTTTGTTTACAAAATTTAATAAAAAGGTAATCTAATATTTATAGTGTAAATGTATTGGTATGTATAAAGTAAGATAAATCCTTATTTTTTCTTCTATTTTTCTTTTTTACATTCACTCGTTCCATGTTTCTTTTTACATTATAAATATATCACGAAATACATCCTAATTCTAAATTTAAATCCTCAACCTAAAGCCTTTCTCTAAGTAAAGTCTGATCATATCTCATTTCTTTTTCAAATTAAGGTAAATAAATCTGATAAAAAACCTTTCAAAAAGTACAACTATTGACCAGAAATTAAAATAGTATTGTTCAAAATCTTAAAATCTAGAAGTGTGATCAAAAATAGCTGTTTTAAATTAAAATTAAAAACTTAAATTATTTTTTATTAGAAATCAAATATAAATAGTAATAATATTACGGAAAATGTGATAAAATAACTTTTAAGAGTTAGTATTGTTGAATCAAATAAAATATGTTCCCATTCTTTGATAAGATAGTTTTCTAAAATAAATCTGATATTATATTTACTAGTGTAAATTGATATTAAAAATTAATTAGATAAAAAAAGGTATCTAAATAAAAATTATAAAAAATTAGTGAATATAAAGAAGATTAAAGGATAAGTATCATTTAGAATTGATCGTGGTTTTGATAACCTATGAATTGGTTTAAAGTAAAAAAAATATTATAAGTTTGATAAAAAATGAGTAAAATTTTAGGTAATGGTTAAATATTTTGGAATAAAAAAATAATAATTAAAATAGAAAAATAATTTTTTTAATTAATTTTAAATAAAAACTTTATTTGATAAATTATGATAATTAGATTTTAATAGATTAATTGTACCTAATAAGAGTACACATTCTGTAGGTATGGTTGATTTAAAAATGCATATATATACTAGACTTATTTCCAATAATCTAAATTATTTGTGATTGATTCTTTTGTAATCTTTATTTTATTAACATAACCATATAAATAAGTTAATAATTTTTAATAGATGACTAATAGTTAGCATAATTGATATCACATAAATATATCTTAAAATAATATTATACAAATAAATTAAATTACAATTCTAAAATAACTTAATCAAAAAATTAAAGCAGTATGATGCTTAAGGATCTTTTATTAAGTAACTAACATACTTGATCCAAGAATATAGTAGTTGATTGAATAAAGTCAAAAGTAATTAGTTAGTTGAAAAATTATTTATTTATTGAATATTTGGTTTAATTAATTCCAAACAAATTGATAATGGATGCAAACTTACTTTAGAAATTCAATTAGCTTATTTTATTTGATTTTTTTATTTAATTAAAAATTATATAATATTTGCTTCTTTATTTATTTTAAACTATAATTATTCCCTTTGTTCTTGAGAAGCTTAATTTTTGGATAATCAAATTTATTATTAATATTATTTGATAATAGTTTAAACATCTTAAAATGATAATTTTTTTTTTGATTTAGTATGTAGATTTCTTTTAATAATATTTAGAATTTTTATTTTTATTTTAATATTTTAAAAATATATTTTAATAAGAATTATATGGTGAGGATATATAGATAGATAGACAGAGTTGGTAAAAAAGAATTTAACATTCATTTAATTTTAAAATTCTTTTAAATTTATCTATTCTAGATAGTATAATTATTCTATTTGAGAAAATGGAGAAAGAAATAGCTAAAAAGAGGTATAGAATATTTTTAAAATAAAATAATCTATTTAACAAAAATCTATATTGAGATAATATTTAACCAATTCAATACTTTTTTCTTAATTTTAGAATGCTAAAGTTTTAAAATTAAAATAGAATGAGTCAATCAGGGATTAATTAAAAAAATATAGAAAGGGGATTGATTATTAATTAATTAGACTCTAATATTTATTAGTTTGTACTGATGATTTTTATATATTGATTAGATGCTTTCGAGTACTAGAAGATAAATTAAATTGAACTTTTATTAAAATATCATTATAGAATCATCAATTTTATTTTTTAGATCCTAAATTATTTGCCAAACCCAAAATCCTTAAATGAATAAAATAAAGTAATCATAATCAGATAAGTGAATAATTGAACTATTTAATTCATTATCATAGTTAACAACAACATCAATCAGTTTATAGTCTATTTTTAAATAATATCTCTACATATAATTCCAGTAGAGGTCTAGCCCTTCAAGAAATTAAAAAAGAAAAAACTTATATTATTCATGAAGAGGATTTGCTTTAAAATATGCTTGATTTAATAATGAATAATCAGCAGCAATAATCAAAAGATAAATTATTATATAAATAACCTCGAAGGATATATGAATGGTAGAGTTTTATTAGCTTCAAAGTAATTTAATAGAGCTTGATATGTTTGAGATGGACAATAATTAATTTATCAATCAATTATTAGTATTGAAAAAACATTAAAGTAATAATTAAATTAAAAAAAAGAAAAGATAAATAAAGTTTAATAAAAAATAAAAATGCGCTCAAATCCTATGATAACTATAAGTCCTATGCAATCCAAGTTATTTAGTTAATCTAAACAACTTAAAACACCTAAGCACCATAGGAGTGCTTTAACATTTAATGTTGTTCCTTTATTAGAGAGCAATGTTTCAAAAGTAACTACTAATTCATCATACATGAATACTAATAGCTCTTATGGCGGAAGTCTCACCCTTTCAAATTTAGGCAGCCAATTAAGCAACCTCTCTAAGAGTAGCAGTAAATCGAGTTACAAAAATAGCTATGTGCATACTGAATTTGATGAAGATAGTTAGAGAATGAAATCTTCATTTTTTGAAAAGCCTTTAGATGCTGGTATTTATACTGGCTAATCTAAATTATAATAAAGCATGATCTCTTAAGATAATTATAAAAGAAGATTTTACAATAATTAATAATAAATAAAGTAAGGAGTCATCTATAATAAATATTACGGTCAAAATAATCTAGAAATTGAAGAATTTGAAGAAACTTTTGAGCCTTTCAATTACTTTAAAATTTCTAGTAGAAATGGAGAGATCATTTCTACCTCTTCTGTTAGTAATAAATAGGTTGCTTCTATGCTATAAAGTAATCAATACTTTCCTAGTAATTGAATAAATTAATTTTCATATTGAAACTGAAAGAATAATTGCATGATATCTTGCGTTTGCGTTTGGTTGATTGATTTGCTGGATCTAATAAAGATATCCTTATACTATTATATTAGATTCGCTTAATTATTAACATTATTATAAAAATACAATTTTATTCTATTTTAAATTAATTATTACTATATTCTTATATACAAATTAAATATTATTTTAAATTAATTAAAATTAATTTTTCTACCTACCTACCTAACTACATACCTACTTACGTACCACGTCTCAATGTTACTGATAATCTAAATATATAAAAATAGAGTGAATTTAAAAAATATAGAAAGGTCTAAGTTTTTATTTAAAATAAAAGATTTATTCTATAAGCAATAAATGAATAAATAATAAAACTAATTCATTCTATTAGTTAATTAACTATTTATAAAAAAATAAACTTTTCCTATTCTTTTATTTATTTATTTATTCATAATTATCTAGATTTATTATAAGATTACTTCAATTTAATATTTTAAAATTTTTTTGATTACTTTTAACAAACAAAATACCCATTTCAGCAACTATGTAAGTAAGTAGAATAGATATACTTCTGTTTTAATAATTAGACCTAAACAGAATTGATAATATTCTTTACAATAGAAAGTTTCTTTAAAAAGTAAATTAATCATCTCAACTGTATGAGAGTAAATTATTCACATATCAAAGAAGATTTTAAAGATAATTATCACTAACTAAAAACAGTGTTTTCAGTATTATTACCTCTCTACAAATTAAGCCATAAGTAAATACACAGAAGACTTTTCTCATTTTTTATAAAAGAACAATAAATACAAATAGGAATAAACAAAATATATCATTAAAAGTCAGATAGAAATTGTTCAAATCCACTAAAAATAAAAAGTGTTTTTAAGATTGATTCCTAATTGAATAGGTATTGAATTTTAGATAGGAATTATAGAAGAATTATAAATGAGTTAGGATGTGAAGATTTGTGGAGAAGAAATGTATAAGGAAGCTTATGTGAAAGCATTATGGATCATTTATGAAGTCTTTTTGGTTTCGGCAGGATTGTATTTATGCTATAAGTGGTTTAAAAATAGAAATACATTCCCTTTGATGGAAAGATCTCCTTATTTGTCAATCTATTTTCTGATTAATGTTATGATATACTTGCTCTCCTATCCAATATTTTTGCAATCAGATTTTCTACAAAAACATGAAAACTCTATAATTTTGAAGTGTATTTTTATTCCTTTCTAAGGTTCTTACACTTACATATACCTTTTGAAGAGTTGTAGATTATCTTGGGGGTTCTACATTAAAAGAGAAGGAATTCTCAAGAAATTTGAGTAAAAAATCAACTATTGTTTTGCAAAAGAACATATTCTCCTATTAATTTGCTTTGGATTTTTTATATTCAATATTACAACAGGGATAATACCCTCTTCTAGCTATAACTAATTCGATTTCATGGCAATCAATATCGAAGATAAAGATATTTATATCCTCCTCGCTAGAATGATTGAAAATTATTTTGGTTTGACTTATCTCTTCTTATCATTGTGGATGGCTAGAAAAGTAGATAGAAGAGTAAGTATTATCTATGAGCTCTACTTGATTATTATAAGTGACCTAATAACTACTTCTATTAGACATATATTAATGATGACTAACCTAGAAATAGCACGCAATTTCTGCATCAATAACTCTATTCCTCTTCTTTATTTAATCAACTGGATCAAACTCACTACTACTTTGGTTGTTGGTATGGTTAGACCCTTAAAGATGATCAATAGAGAACATTAATACTATAATTCTATTCTTATTAAAAATATTGAATTCTTTTTGTTTTATAAGCCTGATATATTCTAAAAATTTTTAGAATATTGCAGAGAAAAATCTTAAAAAATGTAAATAAGATAAAATTTATTCATTAGAACACATAGTAATACTTCGAATCTCTAAGGATAATCTTTATCTTCTCCTCTATAAAATAGCCCATAAAATATTATATCTCAACCTGTTTAAGATTAAAACTAAAACCCCCACAACAATTCTCCCTTCTATCTAAATAATTAGCACTCGTCTAATAATGATAATGGACCTCATAATTAGAATACAAGTTCTTGCCAAGATTCTAGCCTATCAAATCCAAGCCAAGCTATTCTAAGCAGTAGAGAACTCTTTTTGAGGAGATTTAATTATGAGTTTGTTTTAGGGCATTTAAAAATATATTTGTAAGGAGAGAAATTAAAAGAGATAAGAGAAAAATTAAGAGACAATTAAAAATATGAAGAAGACTTCAAATAATATATCTAAAGCCTTAGATAAAATGATTAATTTGATAATCTATTTTCTAAAAATAAAGAATTATAATAACAAATTTACTATTGGCTGAACATAGATTCGTTCACTTCAGGAATAAATAGAAATGGAAATACCAATCAAAACAAAGAAGCACTAAGCTCAAGTTGTTTGGGAAATTTAGGTACTTTATATCACAGTAATTAACAATAATCAAGCGAAAGTGGATGCTCTCAAGAAGAATACTATGGAAGAAGATAAATAGAAACATCAACTATCATCTAAAATATTTTAACTTATTCTGAAGAGATACTTTAGCCCATTTACAATGAGTATAAAATGACCCATAGTTTCTAGGAAATTTAATAAGAAATAAAATATTTGCTTCAAGCCTATACTAATCTCTTATAAATTAAAATGGCTGTTGATCAACACATAATTATTTAATGATACTAACAATATTATTACTTTTAATATGAAAGTAAGTAACCATCCATCCATTTTATTTTAAGAATTTCATTCAAAAATAAAAATTAAAATAAATTAACAAAAATTAAAGAATTCAAATTTAAAAGTGTATTAAAAGTATATTTAATAAAGTTAGCAGTTTATATTATTCATTTTTATATTTATCACTAAGTAAGTAAGTTAGTTTCCTTTCTTATTAATAACAATTTACTTCATTTTTCTTTTTATCAACTTAATCAACTAACTCTCTCTTCTAAAAATATACTTTGATTAAATATTATTGAAAGGATACTTTAAATTATGAACTAACTAACTATTTTATACCATTTTGAAAATATATTAGATTTAAAAATATCTAAAATATTTATTTTAATTAAGTAGTTTTTTTAAGAAAGAACCCTAAATATTTTATAAAATTATTAAATCTTTTTTATTTCATATAATTTATTTTTTAATAAATAAAAGATGTAATAAAAATAGATGTTAATTCTGCCCATATCTTTTTTAAAATTAGATAGATTTTAATTCTACTCAATTATTTTTTAGGATTAGAAAGTAAAAAGTAATTTATCATCTTTTAAAAATATATTTTAATAAATTAAATAAAATTAATAAAGATACCAACCATCTTTACATATTTACTAAAAATAAAATAAATCTAATTAATTATTTTAAAAATAGTTGATTCAAGGAAGAAAAGATTTAATTAAGTTATTTTTATTTAGCTTTTTACAAAATAAGAAACATATTTATTTATATAAAGTTAAAGTATTTAATATAATAGTAAATATATATGAGGCTACAGTAAACGGTTAGATTTTTAATCTCTTTATTCATTCATTCTTTCTATTCTTACATTCTTTCTTTCACTCATAATCCTTGTTTTCTATTGATGAAAATGAATAGAATACATCTTACCCACTTTCTTCATTGCTCTTATTTAGATTGTCATCAAGATTATTTCCTTGTTGAATAGATTACAAATCAATTTAATTCTATTTCTCTAGAATAGACCTGAATTCATAATCAACATTATCCTAATTCAATTACTAATTTTCTAAAATGTCTTGACATTTAATAGATTTTTAAGGAGATGAATAGAGTTATGTTAAATTTAAATTGCTTACAAACTACTAAATTGAGTTAGATTGTTGTGAATTGAATAAAGAGTTATTAGAATCTTAAAATAAATTTAGTCTGAATTATTGATCTTGTTATTAGAATGAAGATTATTAGTATTCCTGCAAGCTAGAGGATAATTTAGTGTTAGGTGTTTTGTATTCACTACTGATTGAATGACCATTGGGAGGGGAAGCTTCTTCAGGAGATTCGTATTCTGAATCAGTATCAGAATCACTTTCATCGTCATTATCTGAAGAATCTTGTTCTGTCTAATTAGTATATTTCTTATTAGAAGAATCAATTTCTTTATCTTATTGATGTAAATTCTTTTATTCATCAATTAATTATTTTAAGTTAATACTTGAGATACCCTTTAGATAATCTGATATTACTAAAATTACTTCATTATAAACTTTTGTATAGCTTTGAATTAATTATTAATGAATTTTTTATTGTTCCTCCTCTATCTTTTCGAAGAAGTCTAATATCAGCTATTTACTTTCTTGTAATTTTCTCTCTCTTTTTTTCACAAAGTAGAGTGTTGAAAAAATTGTCATTCCTAAAGCTACACCTAACCCCAAAGGACCAGTACCAATTAATTATTTTCCAGCCATTCTTTATTTATGTATATTGAATTATAAATTTAATCAAAATAATATTGATTTACCTTGATAAGATAACACTAAGACCTGTGAATAGAGATGATGTTCCTATTATAGATCCTAGAAGAGAAAAACTCTATTATAGTGAAATACAAAGATTAGATGTAATATAGTTGTTTGCATCCTGAAGTGATCTTTTTTTGAAATCGATGATAATTGATTTTATTCCATCTTCTAATTAAGGATCTATTTAATTAATTTCATAAAGAATACAATCCTTGTTTGCTTCTATTAATTTGTCTCCTGTCACCATAGCTATTGCCAAATTCTAAACAGATTCACTAAAATATTCTAATATCTAATGAAATAAAAATAAGAAAAATATTATTAATAGGGAATTAACTTACTTTTTCGTTGAGTTATGCTTCAATTTTATCAAAGATTTGATAGGATTTGTGATTGGAGTATATCTCTTCTATTTTAGGTGAGATTAAGTTCTTTCTATATTCAAGAGACGATAAATAAACATTTTATAAATTCGTATTAATAATTTCTGAATGATTTGCGTGTATAATAGGTAGCGATTAAGCAATAAATAATTCAATTTAATCTCTCTTAGATTTATTCAAAATAATATTCCTGGATACAATTGAACTTTTGTCAATGACTTCTTATATTCTAAGTCTTTTCTTCATTTATTTATAATCATACAAATCATTTAATTATCTGTAAATAATTCTTTCTAAATGGGGTAAATTAGTTGCTCTTAATTAAGATAAGGTATTTAATTACTAATCAGTTTATCTTACACCCGATGACTCTACACTAACTTTAGAACTATTTTAAGATATTTAATCATTTTCAAATTCAACTAAATTTAAATACTATTCTTAATCAAACGTAATATTGCTCATTATTTTCCTAGCATCCATTTCATTTTTTATTTTTAAACTTTCTTTATAATGAGAATAGAATTTTTTAATTATTTCTTATTCAATATCTTTATTATTCTTATGTTTCTAGTACATTTTACAGAGTAAAGCGGGTAAAGCAGATACTTTAACCACTTGCTTCTAAAGTGATCTCTCTAACATATTTAAATACTTTATTTAATAGTCAGTAAGAACTACTTGAGATTTAGATTTGAATGTTGCCTATTCAAAGATGTTCTTTTCTTCATGGCTGTTGAAAATAACTATCAATTAACGGGAAATCTTTTAAATTCTCAAAAAGCATACTAATTCATTTCTTAATCTTATTTCTTAATCATCTTTTTAAGCTTGAATTTTATCAATAACCCAGAAATCATCCTCCTCATCATGAAATATCTCAATAGGTTTAGATACTTCTTCACTGGGATTGGATGATTTTAATAATAATTTATCATCTTTAAGTGATTCAGAGAATTTAGAATTAACACTGTTAAGAAAGTTAGATTAGTCCGAATCGCTCACATTAGAAGATGTCTTGAAAACATTACATATTTATTCTATTAAAGCATACTTTTAGGAATCATATAGATTATATTATTATTAATTTTGCTTCATTTATCCTTCACTTTGATATAAGCCTTATTATTCGGACTATTGTAATTATTGATTATTTAATTCTTTGTCTTTGTGTTGCTTTGATTCTTCTACTACTTCTCTTATTGAAGTTTAATTCTTATCTTTTAAATGGAGTTAATAACATACATTTTCAAATATTGTCTTTTCATATTTCTTTCTATTTTCGCTTAAAGATGTCACCCATAAGTAATATTTTATAGAAGGCGAGCTATTTTAAGAAAGATTTTTCAATGAACTAATATAAATCTATTATTAGCGGTATTCCTTTTAATCTATTCCAGGAGTGTCAATAAAGAATATATTATTTCTAATTTCTGAAGGAAAATTTTCAAAATAAGGAGAATTAACTCTAATTTAAAATACTTTAATAGTATTATTATTTGCAGTGTATTCTTCCTATGAAAATCCTTACTATGGTGTGTTGTTATTATTATCTTACAATAATTATTATTCTATGTAAGAATGAATTTCTTTGGTATTTTTAGATTAGAATTAATTTTCATCATCATTTAAAGGTTTAAATGTCTAGGGATTACATCTTGCTACAGATAGATTAGTTTCTTTTGTATACCCTACTTAAAATAATATTTATTAATGGCTATTTTTACCAATAAAATAAGGAATTATCTCATCACCCAATACACTATTTATAAGAGTTGTCTTTCCACTACCTTACATACCTAAGAATATTATTTGAATGTATTAATATGCCAAATAATCTTATGCTTTATTGATCATATTTTTTAAAAGATTCTCATTCCAAATTTCCTTATTCTAAAGTCCTATTTCTACTTTCTATTTCATTTTCTAAATGCTAGCAAGATTTTCCGAGTAAATATTTCTTATCTACCCTTCATTCTCATTCTGATTATTATTCATTTATTTAAAAAGAATTTACTTTAAAGTTTGCCTGATAACCTTTTAACTAATTAATTTGTTTTTCCTATATCCTATCCTCTCTTGTTATAATAATCTTTTAATCCTTTATCTATATGAATGAGTAGTGTTATTAACTAATTTCTGATTAATATTATCAAGCTTCATTCATAGAGAGATTTTAATCTATTCAATCATAAGTGCTTCAATACATAATTTTATGACCAATGAAAAAGTTCTAACAACCTAATATCTGATCTATTATTTATTATTCTATCATACCGCATCAAAGAATTTCTTCTATTTCATCCCTAATTTTAATGATCCAAGTAGACTAGAAGAAGGGAATATTAAAGCTTTTAAAATTGAATTCTAATAATACTGACATAATTTAACTATCTATCTATTAATCATTTATTTAAATATTGTTACTAAAAAGTAAATTGTATTTTTACAAATTTTAATATCAAAAATAAAAAAAATATTTTAAAAATTAATTTAAATTATAATTTAATTAGATTAAATTAAAAATAGACTCAAATATTAATATTAATTTAAAAATAACGTTTTTATTATTTTACTTATATTTAATTAGAAATCAAACGTTTAAAATGAATACGTTTAATTCCTATGTCATTCATTAATCTATATTAAAGAAGTGAAAGCATGAAATTTAATTTACTTTTTAAATAATCTTTAAATTTACTAGCGAACAATATAAATATCTTTAACAATATGATATTAAATAATATAAATAAATATAAACTTAAAGCTAAAATAAATATTTAATTCATATTTATTTTGCTTTTCTTCATAACTAACTAACTAACTTATTGTTTTTTAAATATTAACATTACAATTTGATAATTTTTAATAACTAACTAGCTAACTAATCAACTATCAATTATTAGAATAAATTCTTATATTTTTTACATGGCCACTTAAATAAATATAATAAAAATTTGAATATCATAATACGGAGAATATTTTCTTTTTATTACTCAATCAATTTTTCATTAATATATAAAATTTAATATATAAATTTAGTAAAAATTAATCTACAATATCAACATTTCAAACAATAATTATGGTTTTCCCATATTTATTAATTGAAAGCAAATTCATAATGATTATTTAGAAATATGAGATTAATCTGTTTCGATATCATTTGTGGAGATTTGTTCAGTGTATGATACATATGGAACTTGTTTATTATTGTTGTTAGGTTGTATAGTTTAACTTCCTTTCTTATCAACTTTACTACTTTAATGTATATCATCATATGTTAAGATGTTTATTTAGAGCCAACTAGAAAAACATTTCTTAATTAACACTATTTCTAGTCCTCTTGGATTGAAATATGACTTATTGAAAATTACTAATTCATCCTTGACAAAATTTTCAGAATCACTAATACACATATGAGGAATAATGTAGGAAATGCAGCAAGTGAATAAACTGAGTCCGATACCATAGTAAAAGCAGTTCATACAAGGCCAGTATTAAGTTGCTACCTTATTAATTTTTTTAATTATTTATGCTAAGTCTTTTTCAGAAACATTAAATGATTAGAGTTCATTTGGATAATGAATTTCATATTAATTACTAAATCCGTTTAGAGCAATATTACCATTGGCTTTAAATATAAATGAAACCTTACCTTTATTTAAAACAGTCCTTTCTTTGCTCATAATAGGAACAGGTTGAAGGTTCTCTTTTTATTATATGTTTTCAATAAATGAGGAAAGATAAGTACTCATTTCTAAAAAATATGATATAATTAGAATTAAATTTTAAGAATTATTTTCCTTCAATCACTCTTCAGTTAGAATAAGATAATGG
Source organism: Tetrahymena borealis (assembly GCA_000260095.1). Classification (NCBI taxonomy): domain Eukaryota; phylum Ciliophora; class Oligohymenophorea; order Hymenostomatida; family Tetrahymenidae; genus Tetrahymena; species Tetrahymena borealis. The sequence continues at coordinate 98,319 of JH651325.1, forward strand.
TTTATGTTTTATAAAATATTTCTTGAGCGTGGAAGTGAAATATAAAAATGGATAATAGAAAAACTCTGAAAAGCTTCTTCAAGTTCTACAATTAATTATTTTCTTTCTTTTTTGGTCTTTTATTGTATAATTTAATATAAAGCAATCAAAACTTTAGGATCAATATTTAAATTATGATAGTCGAGTGATCGATTGAAGACTTAACATCTAGGTGAATAACCTCATCAATTTTAATGATTAATTCATTTAAAAACCTATAATAATAATTTTTTTTTCTAATTTGTATTAGAAATTTCTGAATAATTATGCCAGCGAAAGAAAGAGTGTGTAAAAAGAAACAAATAAAAGTATAATGTTTGGATGATATTTAAACAATCTGTAAAAATTAACTGTTTAACTTCAAGCATTCAAACAAATAGATCAAATTAATTATTAAAAAATGTTTATTTTAATGAGTATTTTGAGAATATACTGAGCATAATAATAATTAAAGGTAATTTATCTATTGATTAATATAACATTTTAATTTTTATTCATTAAACGTTATTTTTTATATATCTTTCATAATGTAAATTTATTACACTTTCTTTAAAAAAGTAAAGACTTTTAGTTAGAATAAAGTAAGTGAAATTAAATATAAATTACCCTATAAAACTGAATTAATTAGAGACGAGACTATTAAATTTTGTTAAAGAAATTTAATAAAAAACAGGTAACTTACTAACTAACTAACCTTTACTAAATCCACATTTTTGAATAATCCTAAATGGAAGATATTAAATTACATATTAAATGATAAATTAAAAATAACTTTAAAATTTTTCTAAAGGTAAAATTATATTCCTTAGCAATTCAAAATACTTTAATGCTATTTATAATGAGATAAAGCATTATAGCTGATAAATCAAATACAAAAGATCTTCTTATTTAATTTATATAAAAAATCCTTTCATTTATTTTTGAATTTTTTCTATTTGATTTATAAAAAAGTCTAAAATAAAATTATAATTTTCAATTGCTATAAAATATAATTTTGGAGATTTCTTAATTACCATTTTTCTTTGGAAATAAAATTGTAAGTAAATAATCGTAATTTAAATTTTAGAAGTTTTAAAAAATAAAATACTAAATAAAAGAAGTAATTTCAATGATTTTGGAACTATTTTAGTTAAAAATATTAGATATAATGCTGAATTCATAAAAAAAATAAATTATATTTTTATTTATTTATTTATCCTTTCACAATAAGCTAAATTTAGCAAATTTCTGCTCTTATTTTTATAATTATGGAGTATTTTCTTATTTCTGTGTTTTCTATACCTCCATTTACTTTTTATATTTTAGCTATTATATCTTTTATATCTTTTCATTACAAAATTAATTACAACCTCTCACGCTTTCCAAAATTTCTTCTACTCTGTTTTCTAATCTATGGATTTAATTCTTAAAAATATAATTAATAAAATTATGTTAATCAAAAATATTAAGATACTTTTAAATATGGTACAGCGTAGTTAAAATCTTCTAATGTAAAGGAAGGTTCTATGATTTCAATAGGGACATCTATAGATTTATCAAGGAGATTTTCAGTAAATTCAGGTTCTTCTTCTTCCTTCTGTAACTCAACAAATGAAGCTATTGAAGGCAATTCGTCTTATTTATCTAATTAATCTAAATTCACTTCTGTTTATTTGAGTTATCTTATTGAGGCTTATGAAGATTCCAAATTATTTTACTTTTTATTAATATAATCTGTTATTTATTCCTCATTTTTCTTTTTGAATGTTTTGTCAAGTGTCATTATCTTTAATAGAGCTTAGAAATGAGATAGATATCCTTTTTACTTTGAATTTTTCGATTTCTAGAGGTATTGAGACAGGGTTTTTGTTCTATTATAATGATTATCCTAACTACTAGGTGACAACATTTCCTAATCGATTTTTTTGCTTTAATTTATTTTATTTTAAGGAGTTTAAGCTCTTTTATCTTTTCCGATTTCAGAAGAGTCCTAGTTTTAATTATTCTAAGGTGAGTTTTAATGACTTGGGCTGCTATTATTCCCACTATTCAAATTTCTATATTCACTGTTATTATTTGCATTTGATGCTATGGTATGTAAAGGTATATGGAAATTTAAAGCAGAATTTCTAGCTGAAGCAATTCTGCTATTCTAGTCCTAAGAACCTTGATACTATCCTTAAGGATTAGAATATCTAGATTGAGATTCCATCTCAGCTTCATTCAAAATTGATTATAATTATTACTGATATATCTTCTTTATGTTTAAAGATTTTCTTTTCTGATCTTCATAATAGTTTTTTTTAATAAACCTATCAGCATGGGTCTTTTTACTTTTTCCATTCTAAACACTAGATTCAGTATTATTATTTGCATAATCATTGGGTTCAGTTGGAATGTGAATAGATTTATTATGAAACTATTCTTAATCATGAATTGTATTTGGAAAAGGGTTAACTAGTTCATCTCTTTCAGTTAATTAGGTGTCTTATATTGTTTAAAATAATTAATCATTTGGTTCTTTTTTAATAGTTTGCATTTCATAGAGAAATTATTGTTCACTTGGTATTGTATTTAGTATATTCTCCTCATCTATATTCTATTAGTTTGATTATTATGTCATTAGATAAGTTTGTGCCTTTTAAACACTTTCTTCAGTTATTTGATAGGGATAAGTATTATTAAAGTAGACCTTATTTTAATTGTTCCTCTACTATTCTAATTGATCATTACTATTAATATCATTATTAGATTTAAAATCCTTTTTTTCTATATTTATTTGAAATAAGTTATTCATTTATTTATTTTATTCTATATCATTTTCTATATAACTATCTTATATAATTTCGTCTTCATTTAAATCTTATAAAAACCTTTTATCTTTATAAATAGAATGTTTTTGAAAGTAATTAATTGGGCGAGAGGCATTTTGTAAATCATCAGCAGGATCAACGACTTCATCAGAATTGATAAGTTAATTTACAATATTGGAATCATAATAGTTAATATTTCCACTATTATTGCTATTACTTCTCAAAGCAATAAGTTCTTAATTAGTATAATTATTGTTTTTATCTTCAATTCCTTTATTCTCTTCCTATAATAATTATTAATCAGCTTCAGTATTTAAAGTAATTAGAGGATTTGTTATTTATGTATTAGTGGTATAAGTTTAATAATCATCCTTCTTATTAGATTTAACTTAAAATGACTTAACATCATTAATATTATCGTTATCATCATCACTATTTAAGGGAAAGGCAACCTACAAATTTGAGTTATTTTAAGGAGATTAAATAGAACTAAATGGTAATTATCCATTTCCTAAATATTGGAGATTAGAATTATTTTTATTGCTAAATACTGTTATTTAATCATCACTAAATTTAGCAGGTGCATGGACGGGTGAGAATTAAAAAGGAGTGTAGGAATCACTTTAAGATCTTTTATGAACGATTTATTAATTATTCTCTCTCAAATGAGATTATAATAATCCATTTCTTCTAAATAATGAATTAGATCTATTCAAATCACTTTTTGCATTATATCTTTTCTATTCTTCACTTTCTCTTACTAAGCTTAGTCTTGATTTCTAGGGTTGAGTGCCTTAAAAGGAAGAATTAGATAAACTCTTAATATTTTAAATTAATGGTAAATTCTAAGTATCATTTATTGAATTTTAATTTGTAAATGGCGAATCCTTGGCAGTTAAACTACTTGTAGATCTAACATTACACAATTTAAAGCTTTATTATCTTATTTAATTTATTTAATATGTATCTCCTACATTTAAATTAGAGTCTTTTGATATTTCATATTGATTTATATTTTCCTGGCCTACCTTAGATAGATCGTTTGCCTTCGCTTCTTGTTGAAATGGCTGTTTGGTAGATATTTCTTCTTTTGAATCTTTTTCATCGAATTATTCTTAGAATATATCTCTTGTAAATTATTATTCTTCTGCAAGTGGGATTATTGCTTATCTATGTCCACTATTAGTCTTAGATTAAGTAAGTCTTTGTGATAGTGTTACAATTTATTTATATAGATTTACTATTGTATTTTAAGATTGAATTTCTTTGAAAATAGCAGTATTTTATTCTTCAGTTAAAATTTATAGTTATTCTAATAAGTATAATTTGGATTAGTTTCTTTTTACTAATTTAGTTTCTTTACTATTTTTCTCTTATGTTTATTACCTTTCTAATTCCTCTTATTATTCTTTGTTGATTTATCTAAATTTTTCATGATTTATTGTTTTTGCTTTAGATAATGCCTGCAATGTTATTTAATTATTAAGTTTATTGATTCTTTTACTTACCTATCATTTAAATATTAGTTAATGTAAAAGATTCATCTTATTAAAATAAATAAATAATTACATTCAAAGTTGATTTTCTTTTTATTGTGGTATTATAAATATTATTTTATTCTTCAATTTTGTCACCTTCAAATTTAAAATATTTATGACGAAAATGAGAAAATTTCATCAATTACTGTAGAATTAAAGGATAATCTTCTAATATTTTGTATAATCTATCCTTCTTCAAAAAGAAGCAATATAAATCTTTATCTTCTGACACTCTAATAGTATTATAAAATAACAAATTAATTAATTAATCATTATAAAATGTATCAGCTATTACCTATAATTAAACTTAGAGGATTTATCAATAAGACAAATTTCGCCAATAAAAGAACCTTATTAGAGTTCTCTGAAAGGTAAAAGTTCTAATTTATCTTTAAGTTCAATCATTTTCTCAATAAGAATTTTTCCTTTGAAGATAAAGTAGATTCCTTTAGGCTTGGTTGAATAAGCCTAAACTATAGTGTCTTTTGGAATACTTTTAAAAGAATACATATTAAAAATATATTTTAAAATTAAAAAAATTAATTACTAAACAGGTTTAAAAGCAGTAATAATCTATTTAGCAACATTCACATCAGATATATTTCTAAAGAAAGTGCTATAGAGTGTTGTAAATTCAGTAAAATAGAAAATAAATATCCTTTATTAGTCTAAAGGAGGCAGATATTAATAATATTCAGATTCAAATATAAAGCTAGTGAATTCATATTTGAATTTAAATTGGATACACTCCCTCATTAGTTTTAACTTTTTACTAGATATTGGATGAGCAATATTTTATTCTCTTTCTATGAGCCAAGATTAAAAATCTTCTTAGTGTTTAGCTTCTTTGATTTCTCCTGAAAGGAGTGAGGTTTTGATAGCATCGACAAGACCACCTTAAATATAAGCAAATAAGGCAATACCGAAGAACATACAAAAGCAAGCATATAACATTTCAAATAAGGTCTAGCATGAAATATCTCCAAATCCAACAGTAGCAATTGTAGTTATATTATAATAAAATCCATTAATATAAACACTTTTTAGATAATCTTCTACTAATGCTTCTTCTGGAATGACTGTTCTAATCCAGCTAACTTTGCCATCATTAAATTTTCCTAAAGTAATCCATATACAATTCATAATATGGACACACATTAAAACCTATGAGAGAATTCTATATATTGTTAAATATTTTAATATGATTGTCCTTGCTTGATTCAATAAAATAATGTTTGTGTATTGTTAGTTACTTTGTCATATTATAGACCAGCAATGCATACTAAATAGATTTACCATTTTAGAATATCTATAATAATATATTATTAATAGCTAAATATTTAGGAATTATGAATGAAAATATGTTAAATTTACTGAAAAAACAATTGATCTTATAAATAGAGTAAATCTATTCCAATAACGTAATCTAAATAACTTAAATAGAATTAGACCAAAACTGGTAGTATTTTTTTGCATAATCTGCCAAGGTACTATAGCTATTGCATCATAAATAAATTAAGACCTATAAATTTAAAAGGAACTATAATAAATTATAATAACAAGACTAGCTAATTATAAATAATTAAACAAAGTTGAATTGATGAAATATCTAATATGGTGATTACTATAAATATAGAATAGAGATTTTTCTAATTTTAAAAACCTCAACCCCTTTTTCTTATCTTCCCGTTATGAAGTTGAGTATCATATCAATCAGGAATATACCATCAAGAAAGAAATCTTAAAAAAGATAAATACTATTTTGTAATTCGAATGCATTTCGAATAGGTATCATAATAGGATAATATAGCATTACTATACCTATTAAGCATTTCCATAAAAAATACAAAGAGCTCTCAGGATTTACATAAATCAGATCTCTTTTTTCTATTTAATAATATTGATAAAAGAAATAACATTATTAAGAAGAATAATCTATAATTATAATCTAAGATATATTATTTGTTTTAGTATTATTTTTTTTTTCATTACGACTATGCATCTAACTCTTTAAAAACTAATAAATAGCTAGCAATTAATCTAGTATTAAAATGTAATTTCATTTTAATCGCTAATATTTTAAGGTGTTACATAGTTTAAATACTCATTTTTAAATTCAATTTATCTTCTTATAAATCTTTTTATTAACTTTAACTAAATTATTACTGAATATTGATATTTTAGATTGATTATCTCCTTTTTAAAAAGAAGACATCTTCTAGAATAAAGTTTTTAGTGTCCTATTATATTACAATAAATGAATAAACCATAAAATTTATAAAATAAGCTTATCTAATGCATTTAACTCAAACTAATTACATGTTTTAAAACTTCTATGCGTTATACATATCTTTTATCGTTTCCCATTTTTTATTTTGCTTCATAAAAGATAGGGCAGAAGGACGACTCGATTAAGATTATGATGCTGTCTTAAACATACTCTACTTTTAAGAACCTAAATTTGGTAGTGCTCTTTTCTATTGAAAGGGATCACCACTATCTAGGGTTTAATTTTTAGGGGAATCATTAGAAATTGTTTAGTCCTCTTATTATCCTAAACTTTTTATTGGAGATACTTGGTTATTCAAAACATAAGTGCTTTTTACTTGCTTAAACAAAGGAAGATTCATTTATTTACAAATTAATATTGAACTAACTAACTAACGATATAAAATTTAATTTATTGTTAGTTTCTACTAATTATACTAAAGTTTAAGTTTTTTATTATAACTAAAGTCTGTATAAATTTTACCAGATCAATCAATCAATCAATTGATCTCTTTTAGTATAGATTTTATAAAAACTTTCCATTATTGATTGATTCATTAAAATAACAAACATAAAGACTTATAAATAATCTTATAGTATAATCAATGTTTACAAAGATGAATTTGAGGTATTATTTATTAAAAATATTTATAAATGTAATCTTAAATCTTTAAAAATTGCTACTAAATTTTTTTATTAACAAAAACTCTTTCTTGAAATATATTTCTAATTTAAATTTTAGTAGGAATATAAATTTTCTAAATTGATTTTATTTATGTTTATAAAATGTGTAGAATCCAAAAATAATTAACTTAATATTTATTTATTTTATAAAGAAGATTGTTATAAGAATTTTTTAGTAATAATAAATAGTAAGCCAATTTTAAAACAAAATTTAATCTGATTTCTTAGTCAATTTTCTAATTTTTAATCTCTTTAATTAAATTTGTGTTAATTCATTTATTAATAAGGAAAAAAACTATCTATCTGTCAATCAATCTATTCTAAATATTATTGGAGGGGATTTTTTTTCATTCTTACAATTTGAAGATGAAGGTGAATAAGACTCAGGTATATTAACAGTTATTACTGCCTTATCAGAAGGAATATAATTCTATTAGGAATAATTATTGTTTAGTAGAATACCTTAACTAGCTTAATTTAATATCATACCTAAATTTACAGTAGGAGGTGTTCCCACATTATTATTATTATTATTATTATTATTAACAAATGATCCAGGTGCCTAACTTGCATTTAAAATAGTGTCATTCAATCCTTTTTTAGAAGTGTTGTTTATTGCATTCACTATTGTATTAAGATTTTTTGTAGTCCTATAGGTTTTAAATGTTTTAACAGATTTACCAACTCCTAAAAACTCTGATTTATTTTTGTAAACTCTCTTATAGGACTTAATAACATTAGATAGATTATTCCAAGGCAAATAATGAGCAAATTCACAACCTTTGTCAAAATCACTTATAACTGACATTATATTAGTATCTTATTTGGAGTATTCAGATCCATTTTGATTTTTATTGATCTTTTCAGAGTAATTATCTTTTATGGTATTTGCGAATTTTGCAAATTAGGTGCTTGATGGATTTATTTATTTAGAAGGATCTCTCTTTGAATCAATTTTAGACATCTTTTATTTAATGAAATAATAAAATATAAATGTTGTTTATAGGTAATTGATTATTTACTTTTCCTGTGTTAGACCTCGATAGAGCATTCTTATCTGATAATTTTTTACTACTTAGAGCAGGATTACTGTTTTTAAGTATCCTATTGCTGTTCAGAGTGCCAGTTCTTTATATATTAATGCTAAAATCTTAACTTCCTTATTGTCTTAATTTAGATGAACCTTATCCAACTGAGCTTAAAACAGTTCCCTTACGTTTTGAACCTTGCTGATTCAATACAATAGATCCCATAGAAGAAGGATTATTATCTAGTTAACTACTCTTTAAGTAAGTTTCAAAATTCAAAGTTAAGTTGTTAAATGATGATGGGTTTAATGTTTTATGTCTGTTCATGTAACGAGTTGGGCTAGGTTAGACTATATTACCTTAATCTACCCCTCGATAGAACAAACTCTTTTATTAATATCCATTTTCATCCTCCATCATTTAATTGAAATCTATATTATTATTATTATTTATTCCTTTTTAATAATTATGTGTATGATTAGATGATTTTCTAGGAGGATTTCCAACTTTGTCTTCTTTAAAACTAACTTAATGACCTAGATTCGCTCTATCTATATATCTATTAGAAGAATTCCTAGATATTCTCTTCTTGTCTTCATCATCTTCTTCATCTTCATAGTCTTCGCTTGACTCTTCCATTACTTTAGAATTATTTCCTGAAGCTTTGAAATTATGCTCACTTGGCATTTTTAAGTAAAGAGATTTTTCTGTCGGTACGTGTATTTAAGAACCTATATTAGGATGATAAGAAAATATTATTAGAAACTTAAAATAAATTTACTTAGAGTAGACATCCTTTAGTATGACTATTAAGTTATATTATTATAAACATTGTTTGTAATCTATGAATGATCATTATTCATAATATCTTCATAATCAGCAAACTCCTCTTCATAAAGATCTTCATCTTCATCATCAAAACCATCCTCATCTTCATCATTTACTTATCTTCCATTCTTTAAGAATTTCTTTTATTTATGAATATACAAAGTAGGTACTTTTGTTTCTAAAATAAATTTTCTATCATCCGTTTCTTCATATATCTTTTATAATTACTCTTCACTTAAATTTTTTTCTTCAGGGTCACTTAGTTTCAAACGTAAAATTCTTAAAGCAACTCTTAAATCATCTATTAATTTATTTTATTTTAAACAAATTTATGAATTTACTTATTAATTAATAGTTAATTTCATTAATGCTTACAATATTCTTTTTTTACATTAAATCTTTAGTATTGGTAATTCTTATCTCTTTTTTTAATTTAATTGGCTGTTTGCTCTCTATTTGATAAAATACTCTAATATTTAGAAGCCCATTTATGGAAATAGGGTTTATTTCTCGAAAAGTTTTCATCTCTCTTTTAAGGATCAGAATGGATATACCTATTTATGAAATAATTAATTGATTTAATCAAAGTTTTTAATGTAGCGATTTTTATTTAATACCTTCGAATATGAGCTTCTTTATCAATTTCATAGTGCAATAAAGGACAATTTTAAACTTAATGATTAAATCTATTGCATCCACTGCAAATAACATCGAGCTTTTCATCGCTTAAATTAATACTATCTTTCAAAGAGCAGTAAGTTTCCTTTTGGAAAAATTATAATTTGTTAATTAAAAAATAAAAAACTATTAAATTAACCATTTACAAAATCATTTGGGAATTATCTGATAACATAAGTGAAATCCTCTAAGGTACAATACACTACCTAGGATACATTCAAACTTCTTGCTGAATTTTTACTTTTCTAATTACCTAAGAAGCCGTATTGTCCAAAATAATCTCCTTACTTTAAATTACAAATAATGTTATTTTTTTAAATAATGTATAAAATAATAACCTTTAAAGTTTAGAGTAAAATATCTTTATGCCCATTTTCTTATAAATCAGCAAATTATTCAATTTCACCACTTTAGATGTAGAATAATCTTTGATCTAATTCACCTTCATTATACAATACTTCTCCAGGACCTAGAGTTTGTTCTCTCATATAAAGACTTAGAGTTTTTATAAATTTCTCACTAAATTTTCTATTGAATAACTTAAACTACATAAGAATCCTTCCATAATACTCCTTATAGACAACATCTTTAAGCCTTTTAGAGAGTAAATTTAATATTTCATATCCCTTTTTATGTCCAGCTTCAGATGAAGAATGAATATATTCTAAATATTTCAGCACTTTAATTTAAGTTTATTTCGAAATTCTTCTTCTCATCATATAATCAATTATTTCCTATTTTTGTTATCTATTTTTTTAATTAATAAAAATTCATTAATCCATTTGATTCAATTTATCATAATTTATTATTGGAATACCTATATTCAGCACTTTTTCTTGCAATATCTTAGAAAATACCTTTGTTTTATTTACATATATTATTAGTTTAAATTCCAATTGTTATAATATTATTTTACTTCCTATTGTATTAATTGCATAGGCAAAGACACCACAACTGATTAGTTGCATTATAATAACGTACACACGTTCTAGAAGAGAATAAGGCACAATATCACCAAATCCTACAGTAATCATAGTTGTGAATGAAAAATATAATGCAGCTATGTAAATTTCTTACCAAGATTTGTGGTTAACATTACTTTTAGATACCCACGATTCAGTAGTGCTACTTTGATAATCTAATATTAAATGAAACCCACATGCACAAATGTGAGCTACAAAGAGAATAATCAAACAGAGTTTAGTCAATTCAAACGTAGTCGGAAATTTAAACTATATTTAGAAGCTCTCATCAAAATCATATAGAATTTTAAAAACTTAATATATTCTAAGAATAAATATAAGTGGAACAATGCTAGATTAGTTTAAGCAAATAATAGTTAAAACATCTATCCAAAATTTAAAGCTTAGATACCGTATTATAATTGATTTTCTATCATTAACAGTACTTCCTTGACTGAAATATGCTGTATTCAAATTAATAAATATTTCTAATAATAAAATATAAGGAACTGCATTTATAAATTTAGTTATTGATTCTGGTTCATAAAAACCAGGAACACTAGCAAAGCAAACTTTAAGAGGAATATAAAAAGATAAGAATAGTAGAATTAATAAGATCGAAAATTCAAAGATCAAAAGAGGGAATGAAGTAGGTTAGAATGCATGGAAAGGAGATTTCAAGTCGAATAGAAAATAAGTAATATTTGAGATGAATTTAGTCAAAGAATTTCGCTATCCCAGTCTTTCATACAAACCACCAAAAGCATTGTCTTTAATCAGCTTAAAATGTTTCTTCTCCAACATATAAATATTTTTGTATTTTTTAACAAATTTCATCTTTTGTAAAAACTTATAAGTAAAGTAGAAAGCTTTCAAAAAATTTCTTTTCTTCTATTTATTCTATGTTCTTTAACTTAATTAACTCTTATCTGAGTTCTTTCTTTGATAACTTGTTGGATTTTGTGTACCACCTTAATTCGTAGGTGAAGGAATTTCTAAAAAATTACTACCTCTTCTCATTTCTTTTTACTAGGCAATAACATCAAGAGTTTTAATATCTGTAATGTTAAAATTTAAACTATTTGGATTTCTTCCATTCTAAGGAAAATTTGTTACTAAAGCACTTTCAGATTATTATAAACTATTAATATTATTGTTTTTAATTATACTGATGTCGTGTTCAAATTAAACTCTATTTTAACTATCATTAAAAGCATTACTTAAGCTGCTTTTTGCAGGATAAATATTACTATCATCATTTAATTAACCCTTGAGTACATTATTTTACATATGATTTACAGACATATCAGAAAAACTATTTGCCGCAGATTACATATTATAATCTCTCCCTATATCATTTTAAATTCCTTACATAATTTTTTAGGATATGTTTGGAATGGTACTTCCTAATATAATAAAAGTTTAATTTTTGTTTTAAAACAATCTTTTTAAAAGGTTTTATTTTTCTTAAGTAAAATAAATAAGGAAGGAAGGAAGAAATTCTATTCTAATGAATTTACTTATAATAGTTTAATTTTTTAATTTACCTATCCATGAGTTAGATTGCACAATGTTCTCATTTTGATTACTCCCATTTGTATTTTAAAGCCTTCTAATTGTAGTAGATTGTTTATTTTCTATCTATGATAATGAACTAACCTTAGAATTACTATTGTTGCCTTTGATTCCTAACTACTACTACTATTATTCATCAGTCTTTTCATTAAATTAATTGGATTTCATCCTCAAACTTGTTTTTAAATTATGAGGAGATTTTATATTCTTCACTTCGGGCTTGCCTTCAAATTCTTCATGAGCTTTGAAAATAAATGAATTTGATGTAAGAGAAGGTGAATGAATTTCTTGTTGTTCTTCCTCTTATTTATTCTAATCAGATATATCTGAGTTTCTAAACTATGTAAAGAGTTTCTTTCTTTATTCAGCACCCTTTATATGGTTAAGATCTCCGTAACTGACAGATGAAGTAGTTTCCGATTGTTAATTCTACTAGAATATACTAGCGTTTTAAGATATTCTTCCACATATTCCTTCTAAATTAAAAGAATGTTTATCATCTTCATAATGATTTAAGGGTGTAGTACTTTAATTAATATCTAATAATGGCGTATTCCCTGCTAATGAATTTATTTCACTTTTAATACTTACTGTATTAGACTGATCATTTTTATACAAAATGTTTTTAAATGCTTCCATCTTTGTAATCAAAATGATCTGCTGAGTGAGCGTATCTCCTTTTGCTTAATTTTCAATTATTTTCTACCTTTTTAGTTTATCAAATATTTATAGATTCTCTAAACTTCAATATTGATTTAGGGTAGACTACCTAACTATCTACACTAAAAATTAATAATCTATTAAGCAAATAAACCTTTCCTTTGATTTTTTTTAATAAATTATAATTAAAATCAAATTATTAGCTCTAAATTTTACACTATTTTTCTTTCTATCATAAATTTATTCATAGTAATAATGATTTCTATATGTTATTCTGTAAATAATAATTCTACGCATGCAAATCGTAACCATTCAAAGCTCAAATAATTAATTAATGCACTATTTTTCATTTAATTTCTCTCTTTTCCCTAATTCATGCTTGCTCTAAAAATATTTCGTATAAATTATAGCATAATAAAATATGTTTATTATAGTTCTATTTTTGGTTTAAGATATAGCAATTAAATTACTGTAAGCTTGGTGGTTAAGATTGATTATAGCTTAAGAAATGAATAATCTAATTTATTTATATATTATGTATATTATTTACAGATCAAGTAAACTTTCAATTATATTTCTTATTTATAGAAATTTATATTATGAATTTTCTATAAATTATATATCATTCTAGTAATTAAATTAATTTAATACTCAAATTAAGACACTAAAAAACGATGTACTATATTTAGCTCGCATTTCCAATAATTGAAAGTAAATTTAATATAAAATATGAGATAGAAATTAATCCTTAAAATTGAAAAATCCAGCTTCATTTTCAATTTCATGAGGTATAACTAAATATTAGAAATTATCTAATTAAGTATATCTTTTTATAAAAAAACTTTTCTTTCATATTAATATCCCTCATCAAAATTAAAGTAACCCATCAATTTAATAAAAAATTTAACAACTCTTGATAGGTATTAGGAGTTACTGTTATTAGAATGTTTATGTTTAAATATTTATATCCAAACTATTTTAAAAATGAACTATATTTAATATAATAGAATGTAATACAAGCCGCTTTACATAGTTTAACCCAAAATTTAAATTTAATATTCTCCATTATTTTCATTTTAAATCTATAAGATATCATTTATATAATAGAATAATTGAAAGTATAAATGCTAAAATTATTTAAACAAAAAATAAAGGTGCTAATTTTTTATCAAATTTATTCTGAAGAGATTTTGCTTGTTTGCTTGCTTATCATCTTGAATTTTTATTGTCTTGCAGAACATTAAATTATTCATGTTATTTTATTCAGATAGTCTTAATCTTTAATCAGGTTTAGATTAGCCAATCTTGGTAAATAAATATAAATTGGATAAGGTGACGATTAAAATTTTATCAAAAAGAAATTATATCTGAAATATTCTTTCAACATCAAAAAATAAAGATAGATAATAAAAAGATAAGGCAAAAGAAAAAAGAAATAATAAAATGGCAAATCCTCTTCCGATTGTTTGTGACTCTGGTACTGGGTATGAAATTAAATATTTGAGATATTTCACAAACAATAGAAATAGAATTATTAGCATTTACCAAATTAATTAAATTGACATATTCTCAATTTTATTATTAGTTATATCAAGATTGGTTATGCTGGTGATAATTTCCCTAAATACTCAATTCCCGCTATGGTCGGACGTCCTATGTTAAGATTTAACTAAAAGATTGATGATATTGAATTAAAAGTATTTAAGTAGTAATATAAAGCAACAATCTCAATAAATTTATCATGTTATTATAGGAAATTATGATTGGAGATGAAGCTGCTCCTTATCAAGCAATGTTAGAATTAGCAAAGCCAGTTGAAGAAGGTACAGTTAAGAATTGGGAAGACATGGAACTCCTTTGGGATTACTCCTTCAAAAAGGTAAATATAATTAGGCTTGGAAATAGTATTAGAAACTAATAATAGAATGGCATTAAAATATGAATGCAGCAGTCGCTTTAATAGAAATTTAAATATAATTCTTTTTATTTTATAAAAAGCTAGGTGCTAATACTAATGGAAATACTGTTTTAATGACTGAACCAGTATTAAATCCTGATGCTAATAGAAAGAAAATGGCTGAAGTTATTTTTGAAAAGTTTAACTTTGGAAAGATGTAAATTGGTATCCAAGCTCTCCTTTCTCTCTATTGCGAGGTATGTACTTGTTATATTATTTAATTGATTAGGAAAGTTTATTTTACTTACTTTCCCAAAGAATTTTGATCAAAATAAAAGGATCAATAAAAGAAAAGATATGCTTTATTATTAATATTACAATACAATGATATTTAATTTTTTGGAATTATTAATATTTTCAATCAATTTTTGCGCTTGCCTTTTACCTTAAAATGTTTATATTATAAGGAAAAGAATACTTCTTCTAATAATTATATTTACTTTCATATTATTTATTTTTAATGTCATTTTTGATGATAAAATCATAATCATTATTATTCTCAAAGTAGAATTTTATTATAAACACATCTTTAATTATTTTATTAAATACAAAAAAGGGTTTGACTACTGGTATGCTTCTTGACTCTGGTGATGGTGTTACCCATTGTATTCCCGTCTATGAAAATTTTATCCTTCCTCATTTAGTTAAGAGAATGAACATTGCTGGTCGTCACATGACTTAATACTTAATCAAATTACTCTTTAGAAGGTATATTTATTGCATATAAATAAATTAATGAATGTGAAATTAAATAATTTATAAATTTTTAGAGGTTATGCTTTCAACTCAACTGCTGATTTTGAATTAGTTCGTGATATTAAAGAAAAGTTATGTTATGTTAGTGGTGATTTATATGTAGATAGAAAGCTAGCTAATGAAACAACATGTCTTGAAAAAGAGTACTAACTTCCTGACAAGACTTATATTAAACTTGGTAGAGAGAGATTTGAAGCTGCTGAATTGATTTTCAATCCTATGTTCGATGGTCACTCATTTGGAGGGGTTTCCAACCTAGTTTTTGATACTATTTAAGTAAAAATTGATTATTATATAATTTTTTATTAGAGAGATGAATTAATTAAAAAATTTAATATAAACACATTTATTAGGAGGAATTTAACTAATATATTATTTTATTATTTATTTAAAGCAATGTGATATTGATCTCCGTAAGGATATGTATGAAAATATTTTGATTTCTGGTGGTACTACTATGTTCCCTGGTTTCCCTACCAGACTTCAAAACGATGTGATTAGATAATATAAGACTAATGTTCTTAAGGACAGAAAGTACAAGGACTCAAAAATCAAAATTAAAGTTATTGTAAGAATTGATTAGTTTTTATGATAGAACTTTTATAAAATATTATACTAAAAACTGAATTTGAGATGATATATACATAAATAAAATAATATTTATTTAATAAAAAATAGGATCCTCCTATGAGAAAATATAATGTTTTTATTGGTGGTGGTGTCTTAGCTTAAAATATGTAAAACTAATAAAGTTACTGGGCAACTAAGTAAGATTATGAAGAATTAGGTAAAGAAAGAATCATTACTAAGTTTTAGAGTCAGGGATTCTACTGATCATCGTGATATTAATAGTTTAAAAAAATATCTTATAAATTAAAATATTATTTGTAGACAGACATAGGTTTTTTTGGTCGTAGGTTATTTTTTATTAAATAATTAAATCTCATTTTCTAACTAATTACAGCATCTAATTTTAGCAATGTAATCTATGTTTGCATATTTCGTAACAAATTTAGTCTATAGAAACTTATCAGAATTTGTATTTTTCAGAAAATACTGAACTATACTTTATTGTTGAATCTTACTAATTTTTAGCAGAAGTAATTTAACCTCATTTTAGTAATAATAAATAAATAATTATTATCTAGAATAATTAAACATAAATAGATTTCACATCATTATTTTACATTCTTTCTTCCAACTGTAATCAAGTTCTTCTACTTTTTTACTTTTGATTTTTTAATTGAAATTATTTAATAAATTTGCTTGTTTGCAGAAAAGATTTAATACATCATCACAAATAAATTTGTATTTGGCTCTTTACTTATCCATTAACGTAAAAGGAAGTGAGAACCTTTAATACGTTGTAAAATACGATGATATTAGAGGCGAATCTAATTTAATTTTATGATAATAATTGCACTATTGTAATTAACACAACTTTCTAATATTTATTCATAACTATTTATTTTTGTGTAATTTTATCCTTCTTTTCATTATTTTTTGCATTTCAAGAATATTTCTAAATGGCTAACCATCATATCAACTAAGTTACAAATTTTGAAAATTAAATACAAATCTAATTGATTTTTAATTTCTTTCAATCATTATTTATTGAGAAACATTAACCATCGATTAATTCATTCTAAAAGAAAATTTTATCACTTGTTTATTTATCAATCTTTTTATTATTTATTCCAAGCAATAAAGTTCACTTGTAATCTAAATACTAGTAATAGATTTCCCTCTTTAATTACTATTAGCCCAAAAATTAACTCTATAATGTATTGTTTTATCTCAATTACTTTCAAACAGCTCTTAATACAAAAAATTATTTGTAAAACGATCAAATTTAGTGAGTCTTTACACTTAAAATAAAGATAGATATGTTATAGAATGTGTTTTTTAAGAGAAAACTGACCAATTTAGGAGCTTGGTTACATCAAAGAGAGACCCAGATTAAGATTATCCTGATAAAATTGTGGTTCATATCTATTAAAATCCTAATGAAAAAATCAATGTAGTTAAAATAAAGAATTGAACAAATGAATGTAATGATAATAACATTTTCTGGCTAATCTTAAACAATCTATTAATTTACTAATACTTAGGGTTAGATACAAAGAATCAATCAATCAAACTTTCTTTGAATTTATTAAACTACAATCAATCTTCCAAATAAACAAATAAGCAGACAAACAAAGATATATTTTTTAAAGGAATTTGAAGAAAATATCATCTTCTTTGATAAGAGAATTTAAGCAATTTAGGAATAATTAAAGTATTTTCTTTTCAAGTGGTATAATAAATCATATTTTGATTTAGTTTTAGCAAAGTTTAGTTTGTGAAGAGTAGGAGCAAGTAATAATTTTTTTCATATTATGAACAATGATAATAAGAGTACGAAGGGCTCACGACTCAAAGAAAGAGTTTAGGTTCCAAGAATAATACTGCGTTAATAGTCTTAATAGCTAATATCAGAATAAGATGCAATGATTACCTCACAAGGAGAGTTTACTTCTCCAAATATGTTAAATAATAATTTTTCATAGAAGTTTTCATAGTATTTAGGATAGACTTAACAAGAGTAGGTTAGCTTAAGTGATATACATTAAGGATAATATTAATAGTAAACAGATATAAAAAATGATAGCCAATCAGCTAAAAATTAAAGTTTTACAAGTAAAAATAATATCAAATAAACAAATGTTTTAAATTTATAATAAGATGATTTCAGTTTAGAAAAGATAAATGCAAGAAATAGGCAAGGAGAAGCCAATTTTTCAGATGGGTCTAGTAGTGTTTTTCTAGACTAACAAGCGAATAATAAGAACATGAATTTTTCCCAAAAAATTCTGAATACTAATAAATCTTAAGATGAGAACTTAAGTCTTGGAAGAACTCCAAAAAATGGGGAAGAAACGCCTTAGAAAAGGTTAAGAGATTATGGTAGGTCACAGTTTAGAAATGTTTCCATCTAATTAGCTGATATAGGTTAGAAAAAGGATGAATAATAATCCTAAAGCTAACCTATGGATATGAATTGGAATACTTAATCAAATACTGATATAGAGGGATATTCACCTACCATAACATTATTTGGATAGAATATGCATAGATCTAAGAGAAGTTTTCTTGCATTGAATGTAAATGAATGCTCAACTCCATTGAATAACACCAATAAGATTAAAGTTTTTCCTATACTCTAAAGTGGTGTAAGCAGCGAAAACATGAAAAGACACTAGAGAATTAATAGAATATCTTTAACTACTATGGCGGGAGAGAAAACAGTAAATGGAGCTGTTGGTTAAAATACTAGCACTATTGGAAATGTTAGTCCTTACATCAATTTATTTGAGATAAACAAAGATAGATAAATTAACAAAGGAGATTAAGTCCAAGGCTTTAACATTCCTGAAGGTCATATGGTATCTTAATATTATTAGACTGGTGGTGCTTTTGGTTCTTAAGGTTACATAGGACTTTAAGGAAGAGTGGGAGAAACTGACTCATAATATTAATATAATTAGAATAATTCTAGTTAGATAATTCTATAGTAAAATTAATAACAATAACAGTAATATGGTCACAGTTAATTTTATTCAGTCGCTAACCCTTCATAACAACCAATCAATAAATAACCTCATAATCCGAATGAATCTAATTTAAATTGGAATATTGCTATTAAGATTAAAAATATTACCAGATTCTTATCTAAATTGAGAAGTCAAACAAGTGATTTCAATAAGAAGATGTTAAAGGATTTTCATCATAAATTAATTAATGATGCATCAGACAGTAAAATTTATGGAAGTACTTCGATTTCTAAGAGTAGTAACAATAACAAGAAACCAAATCTTCAATAATCCACTACTTTATTGAGAGAAGATTCATAGGAATAGAATTTTTTAGAGAAGTTTTTCTATTCTTTTGTAGAATATATGGTAAAGAAATGCTTTTGCTCGAACGATAGCTAATCTATAAGCGAAAGAATATCAGTATTTTCTCCTGAATAAACGATGATTGTTTGCTGGAATATTATCTTTGGATTACTTTTATTAGTATAATTCTTCTACATTCCTTTCTAAGTGGGATTCATTGTAGATCCTATAGAATCTAAATATAGGTTACTCTTTTATATCATTCCAATAATTTTATGTGTCTTAGATTCTCTCATCAATCTTAACTCCGGCTATTATTAATAAGGATTAGTAGAGATAGATAGGAGAAAGATATTTAGAAGATTCATTAATAAATTTCTTGCAAGAGATGTTATTAGCTTATTTTCTTTAGTAGCAACTTTTTAAACCAACATTGGATACTTTTCTTTATTATTTTTTATACGTATCCCATAGCTATTAAAAATTATGGAAGAAACGGCTGAATACTTTTAATTAGAATAAAAGTATTAAAATTAATATTAGCTTGGAAGATTATTATTCATGATGCTTTATATCTCTCATTTTTGCTGTTGTATCTTTCACTATATCTCTTATTAAATCGGTATTTCATCTGAATAAGATTTGAAAGATACTTGGCTAAATGATATTGGTGTATTTCATAGCTCAGTGTACTCTAGATATGTCAATTCATTCTATTTTGTTGTTATCACTATGACAACTGTAGGTTATGGTGACATTAAACCTATTGCAGTTCAAGAAAAAATCTATGTAACTGTTATCACTATTTTAGGTTCCGGCATATTTGCTTATACTGTTAATACTGTAGGAACTATTTTCTAAGAAATCGAACGTAAAAAAGCTTAATCAAAGTAATTAATATATAGTTTTATTTGAGAGAGAGTACATTTTTTGAAATCATAAAATTTTATTTAAATAATAGGCTAAGAAAGTATGAATTAACTAGTTATTTAAATTAGAGGTAAGTTAAGAAAGATATTCAAATTAGAGTTCTAAAGCATCTGGAATTTAGTTAACAAAGGGAAGATGATGATCCTATTAGGGGAATGAATATTCTTGAAAATGTTTCAAAGAATCTAAAAGAAGAAGTTTGCAAAGACTTTTATGGAAGAATTTTATCACAAAATAAAATATTTAATCTATAATTCTCATAGTAAGCCTTACTGGAAGCATCATTGTATTTTAAAGAAAAGATCTTTAGTCCTGGAGAGATTATATTCAAAGAAGGGCAAGTTAATGACCATGATATTTATTTCCTATACAAGGGAAGTATAGATTTATTCGTTTAAAAGTCTAAGAAGTAATAAAGAACCATTTTTACAGCTAAGGTATTTAATAATTAATTTAATATTTTTAAATTCAATATTATTTAAATAATTAGAGTGGGATGTTTTTTGGTTAAGGTGCATTTTTCTGTTCAGCTCCAAGAGAATGCTCTGCTAAAACTATTACAGTGTGTCACTTATTAGTACTTAGTTAAAGTGATTTCATTAAAGTTCTAAAAAGCCATTAAGATGACTACGTAAATATTTGTTTTTTTTAAGATATCTTTAATTTTAATTAAATGGTAAAGTTTAATTTTATTCAAAAAATAGGAAAAATTTTGTGTTATCAAAGATGAAATGAATATTTATAAAATTTAATAACATATGACTTGCTTTAGCTGTGGACAATTTAATCATACGTTGTTGAATTGCCACTTAATTCATTACAAAAGAAATAGAGATCTTTTTCTAGCTCGCCACAGATACAGTATCCCATAAGAAAGAAACTCTAAAGTAGTAAGAAAAAATTATGGTAAAAGCTCTTCTTGGTAAACGAGATAGACAGTAAGATAGGCTCTTTTCTAATTCCGACTTGATGCTCTTAATCTATTACTATTAAACCCATCAGAAATAAACGATAAATAATTCTTCAATGGAGTAAATAAAATTAAATATGAAAATGGATTCTTCACAATTGATTATGAAGAGGACGATGAATAATAAAAAACTTAAAAGGAAGGTAATGTTTTAGTTTCAAGAAATGTAACAATATCAATTAATTTATTGAATAGGAGGAGAAATAGAGGAGGAAGAGGAAGAAGATAGATCGTCATACTCATCAGATGATGAATAAGAGAAAGATTAAAACGAAGTAGAAAACGAGATACAAAATAATAGCTTAAGTATTGCAAGTATTGTTAGTGTAAAAACTAATAGTAAATCAAACAATGCTAGTTATGATGAAGAATTTGCTAGAAATGGCCCTTATTACTTTTAATAAAGTGAGGCTGGTGATGATTTAGTTGAAGATGTTTTGCTCAATTCCATCAAAGAAGTAAACGAAGGGGATGAAGAAAATTAAGAATAAGATAAATAGAATCTTAAGTTTTAAAAGAGAAAAGTATCTTAGAATATTCATAAGAGTTCTTTTTAATCTCATAATAGTAGGAGAAATATAAATTTAGGTTAAGATGAGAGTAAATTTAATCTCTTACAAAGACAATAGACTCATAAAGAAAGCATTACATCCTCAACAAAGAAAATAGAATCTTAACGATCTTTATAAATTACAAACTAGTCAATCCAACAACTTTAGACCAAAAAATTAGAATTAATTACAGATACAACAAATAAAAATATTTAAAAATTATCTCCTATAAACACATCATCTATTGATTCTAGTACTAAAAAAGAGAAATAAAATTCACCTTCACCAATATTTTTATAAAAAGATTCTCCTCCTTAAACCAGTAACAGATAAGATAATCAATAATAACCAAATTAATAAATACAAATCAAAGAATTTTAGAAAAAGAACACTCTAAATAAGAATGGCAAGAAATAAATTATAGATATATTAAGAGAAAATGAACTTGACTCTTCATCTGATTCTTCATCAATGTCAGAAGTATCTCTAGATAATGTAATTACTGAAAATAGTTAATAGAATTTAAAACAAACAAAAACAGTTCAAGTCTCTTAATTTGGATAGCATTAATAATCTAATAATAAGAAATAAAGTAACTCTTAATCAGTTTAATTACAACTTAAGTAAAAGAGAAATAGATTTGAATCAGTTGAAATAAATAGTCTTGCTCATATTGAGTAAGGATCACCAAATTTTCAAAGTTAGCTATATAGTGAGAATGGTGACAATACAGATTTAAATAGTTAAAAAGCCAAAGATAATACTTCTTTGATTAAATAAAAATAAAATAGCAAAGAAGGAGAAGAAGTAGAAGAGGTCTTTTAATAAAATAATGAAAGATCACCATTAGCTAACAAATTAATTCTTAATTCTAATACAAATAAAAAATATGTTTTTGAGAATATTGTCATGCAATAAAAGAAAGGATCAATCATGTTTCCTTCTAAATTAAAAGACAAAGATCTATTTGAAGATCATTTTAATATAGATAACATTGAAATTGATAAAAATAGAAAATTCAGTTAAGTAAATGATTCAGTTGATAGCATTTTGCCTTAAGAAAGTAACTAAATGGTTAAAGTAGACGTTTAGCCATCTAATTTATAATCACAGTGTTCTACAAGATAAAGTGCTCCTGCTGAAAATAAATAATAAACTGTAGATTAAGAAACATCCAAGAAGAAACTACTTTTAATAAATATTAATGAAATAAAAAATAATGCTTAGAATGAAGAAAGTAGTAAAGGATAAGGAGAGAGAAACAGAAAAACCGAATACTTTACAAAGAAAAGAAGCAAATCAGTTACAAGAATTAAACCATTTTAAAAATTAAACATAGATAAGAAATAAAGAAGATCATCCGTATTTGATGAGAAATATGATTTTATCTTAGATGGGCATACGGATGAGTTACCACAATTTAATTCAAAGCACTTAAAATACTCGATTGTAACTCCAACTGGAACATAAACAACTAAGAATAAGAAAGTAACACTTTAAACAGATGGATCTGATTTAAAAAATACTTAAGAAATGACTTTTAGAAAGATCAGCAATATTTCAAATGGAAAAGGTTAAGGGTCGGTATAATAATAGGATAAGGTTCCTCTTTTATAAAAGAGCTAAGTTTCAAGTAAAAAGGTGAATTTACCATTAATAAATCCTAATGAATAATTTGTAATGAAATAGAAAAGAAAGAATACTTTAGATCCAATTTAAATTTTAAATTAATATTAGCAATTAGCTAAATAGGAAAATGAAAAGTTGATTGAATAAATAAAGAATTTATTTAGTAAAAATTCAATTTCTGCAAGTGCTACCCCAATGGCTAAAAAATTAACTTCCATTAATAGTATTGCCGGATATGATTAAGCTAATTTAAAATTCAGTGAAGAAAATTAAAATTAAGGTAGATTTAGTAGTCTTCATAATATTTAAACGGCTGAAGAATTTCCTAGAATAGCTTCAGAAGTTGAAATGAATGACCGAATGATCTACAAAATAAAAACTAACCTTAATTATAACACAGATTTGTTTTATTATGACTTCGACTCTCTAAAGTTATTTAAATATTATTTCCCTCTCAATAATTATGTAAATGTGGTGGCTCGTTACAAGCCTAAAAGAATAAGAAATGGGAATAGAAATACTCTGAAACGTAAGACGTATATGATATCCTAAAATATTAATAACTGATTGACTAACTGACAAATACCATTAATTTTGAAAAATGAGAATATATCTTATGTTAAAAAGTAAATTAATCTTAAAAAGTATAACTCCTTCTCCATTCAACTACTTAATTATTAAAAAAGTAAAACTGTTATAAGTTAGCTGAATTAGAGAAATTTTTGAAGCAATTTTAATTGTTATATTTAAGTAATTAATTTTAATAAAATTTAAAGAGACTTGATTAAGAAAATAAAGTTTAATAAATTATAAAGAGAATTGAAAAGAATACATACTATAATAATTTAAATACTATTTTAATTTTGTATAAAGATTGACTAACTGACTGACTAACTAATTAACTAACTAAA
Organism: Tetrahymena borealis; assembly: GCA_000260095.1. Taxonomy (NCBI): domain Eukaryota; phylum Ciliophora; class Oligohymenophorea; order Hymenostomatida; family Tetrahymenidae; genus Tetrahymena; species Tetrahymena borealis. The sequence goes on from JH651325.1 coordinate 122,956, forward strand.
CGACTGATATTTATTTTATATTTTTAATCCACAAACATATCTATCACACTTTCAATTTTCTAAACTATTTATTTATCTATTCCTTTATTCTTAATATTTAAAATCCATTCAAACATTCTCAATCATAAAATAAATTACATTTACTCATAAATAATGGCTAGTAAATTGGTTTTTATTTATTTTTAGAGCTAAAAATTAACTTTACCAATAATTTATCTAGAAAACAAATTTTATTTCTTTGAAATGTAAAATCTAATAAATTTTTTATGATATTTAAATTTAATAGTTGTTTTTGTCAATAAATCTCTAAATTATTGGTATTATAAATTTCTAATTATGTAAAAGATGATGAAACTTATTTGAAAATGTTAGATCTGCTATTCAAATTAATAAAAATTGAGATTTTTCTTGATTGGATTTTTTTGGATTTTATTAATGAAGTAATCTCAAACAATAATTTTTGATAATAACCATAATTTATTACATTTGAGATTTTCTGGCTGTTACTAATTTGATTTGTAATTAATAAGTATTAAAGTCAGAAAATAATTCCCTCATAACTAGAAAAATATCTTGACAAAATTGTGGAATAATCTGATATTAAATCTTTTATGATCTGTAATTCAGTCAATTTACATATTTATAAATTTATGTACTTTTTAAGGTAAATGAAGAAACATATTGAATTGCTCAAAATATGAATTTGTTGCTAAATTATTACAGTTGAAAGTTATTACCTAATATAAAATAGATAATTTAATTTCCTTTTTCTTATCAAATAAAATACTACTATTTATATTTCTAATTAGAAGATTTTTGAATTATGAAAAAATAAGAATAATTTAAAATCTATCAAGTTAAGAATATTCAGAAAATATTGATACTATTATTTTAAATAACAAAATATGCAAATTAAAGAGCATCTTATTATCAAATTTAAGTAATCTTAAAAAAATTCTTATATTATCTATCTATCTATTTTACTAAATTGAATACTTTTTCATATAAATAATATAAAAAGATAAATATTTTAAGGCTTTAATTAAATAGCTTAATAATTTTAAGAGTATTTAACTAAAAATATAGATAATTACACTATAATATTTTATTTAGTGTTTCATGTTTTTTTGAAAAATAGCTTACAGTTTACAAGATTATTTATACAGTGGACGATTAAATAAGATAATTAAGATAATCATAAAGTTAAGAAGATATTTTCAAAATTAAATAGTTAGGAGCAGATTTAAATTTTGAAGAGTTCGAGCATTTAACTTAAGGAAAATACTTTGATATTTACGAGAATAAAAAATATCATACCTGAAATTAAAGGTGATAAATTCTACCATAGAATTTGATTAATATTAAGTGAATATAACCAAAGGAGGAAAATCATATTGATTAAAATTAAATTTATTCACCCTTCATCCTATCCCTAATAAAAATGTATAAGATATCTTTTTTTCAAAGATTAAAATAAACAACCAATCGAGTTGTTGGAACATAATTTGTTTAATATAGGAATTTTTTAATTCATAACACAAGAATAACAAACAATAACGAAATCTAAATTATATAAAATTAAGAGATTTTAATGTAATTAGAAGGAATACTATCCATGAAAAAATAAAGGAATGAATGAATGAATAAATCAGCCAAAGAAAATTAATAATTTTAAAGAAATATATTTATATCATCAATTATGGGAAATTATTACTTTAATAATACAATTATGTTATTACTATTGGAAGAAGCATTTACTTAATGCAATTATCTTAGAAAAATTTCATTCAGATTGAATGTTAGATTTTTTGATTCTTTCCTGATTTGCGTGTTTTTGTTTGTTTTTTTGTTTGATAGATTTTGGACGTACAATCAAATTGTAGTTTATTAGATAAAAGGAAAACAATTATTACCAACAAAAGAAAGTAAATAGAATAAAGATAATAAACTTCATTAAGGAGTGAATAGAGACAGAATTCAATCACTTCTAAATAAAAATAGCAAAACAAACATTTTATAAGGCTCATTCAGGGATATATCGATAACATTTTATATAGAGATTGGATAGCCTTGATAAGGAAACTTATAGGTAGAAAGTGCATTTTAAATAACTAGAGTAATACCTAGCTATTATTATTATTGTAGTAGTAATTACATGAGTGAATATATCAATGCTTCTTCAACAAATAATGACATAGCTCTTATAAGTTCAAGAAAATATGAAAATGATTAGCTAATTTCCCCACGCAACAATCGCTTATCACCTAATGTGACCATATTTAGTTAGATGGAAAATTTGTAAAAGAATGAAAATTTACATATTATTTCAGGTACCTTTTCTCCTAAATCAAGAGATGATTTCGATAATTATAATGCAGAGGGAGAAATTCTTAAATATAAAATAAATTCACAGGCAAATAAGTTTAACTAATAAGTATGCAGCAATATAGGCAGCCTGAATTACTTAAATTAGAGGGATAGTAGCTTAGAGTAAAGCCCTGAAAGACTTAGAGTATTAGATGAGTCTAGCAGCGATAAGACACAATTAGAAAAAAGTCAAAAATTCTAAGTAGGTATTAAACGGACATCTTCTATAACCAATAAAATTGATAATGGGAGAAATAGTCCTGATAAGATTGCAATTCCTTTTTTAAATTAAGCATAAATTTATTAATCTATTAATATTGGCTAGATGGAAAAAAATAATGAGATCACAATTGATTAGAACTAAATGACAGATAACACAAAACAGTAGTAAAAAGATATAATTCCTAAAATGGAAGAGGAAGGTGGTTAGAACAATATAGACTTAAATAACAATAATGGAAATAACAACAGCAGCCAAGGAAATGGTAATAGTAACCCTACCAATAGTTAAAAGTAAATTAATGACTCAATTGACTTCCAAAGAAAAGTTAGCAATTATTCCAGTAAGACCTAGCAATATAATACTCCCAAACTTGCAAGGAGAAATCTAAAGTAAAAGAAAAATCTTACTTGTGCAACAACTATTGGATTAAGCCCAACTCCAGGAACACCATTAAAAGGAAGCAAAAATAGAGTATTTCCATAAATTAATAATGCTCTTTTAGGCTCTCCAGGGGCACATATGCTTTCTTCAACACCCTAGCAATCTTAAAGGGAAAATTCGGGGGGAGGTTACTAAAAAAGTATTTACAATTCAATGAGAAAAACTCAAAGATTAGGAGGAGAGTAGCTATTACAACAAAATGGGAATTCTTAAGTTTTTTTATAAAAAGATGCTTTATCACCCACATTCAAAGAGTAAGGTTAAAATCTCCTCTCAAACGGAACATTAAATACTTAGTTTGAAAGGAAAAATACACTTTATACTCCTTATGCAACAAACACAATGAATGAATTAATCTAATAGAGCTAAAATATTGCTAGTAACAATTATTTCAAGACATGGAATGTAGCTACAAGAGTAAAGATGATAAACAGATTCTTTTAGAAAGTGAAGAATTAAACTAGCTAAATTAACTTCAAGTACCTCTCTAAGAGGCATTTCGATTTAATAGACGATAGTTCTTGTTTTATGTTTGATGAGAATAATACTCGCATCAACTAATAATAGAGAAGCATTCCAGTCAAGTTATTCTAATTATTATATGTCTTTATGATTAAGCTAACCAAATTACCTGTCTTATCACCTAATGCTACGCTCATTACCTATTGGAGATTATTCTACACATTATTGCTATTGATTTAGATGTTCTTGATACCCTTCCAAATCAGCTTTAGTATAGTATTTAATTAAGGGAATGAAGCTTATCTACTGTATCATTCTCCACTTGTTGTTTACTGCTTTAATATTTTTGTATGCCTTAATACCGGATATTATGAAATGGGAATAGAACAATTAAATAGGTCAAAAGTCTTCTAAAATTATAAATATTAATTCTTACTTGACTCTTTAGTTGTTGTATCATTTATCCTTACAAACACCCTAGAAGAACCATATTTTAACGTTCTATTTTATCTCAAGTTTCATTAATTAATTAGCTATTTTCAAGATATTGTAGAATACTATAAAATTCATAAAAAATTCTCCCACGCTTATACTTTAGCTAAATTAGCTTTCTTAATTCTCTTTATCGCCCATGCCTGTGGTTGTATATTTTAATTTATCTCCATTTAAGAAATAAAATCTGGTAATACAGCAACCTGGTTAGTTTAGGCTGACATAGCTGATGAATCTGTTTAAAAAAGATACTTAAACTCTTTGTATTTCTCTATTATTACTATGATTACAGTTGGCTATGGTGATATTAAACCAATAGCTGATTCAGAAAAAATGTTTATCATTTTTATGACTCTTCTAGGTTCTGTTATTTTTGCTTACGTCGTTAATACAATAGGTGGTATTTTTCAAGAAATTGCATAGAAAGAAGCAGAATTCACGTAATTAATTAAATTTTAATTAACTACGATATAATCCACTAATTTATTATGATTAAAGGAAGGTTTTCAAAATTAATAATATTACTTTCTTTTACTAAGTTGTTTGAAAATCTAAAATTTAAGTTACTTTCTCAATTTAGAAAAAATAAGATAAAGAATGGTTACTCAATTTTATATTATGGTTAATTATTATAAATAATTAGCTTAAGATTATTAAATCCCAAAATCTAATAAAGAATCAAGAAAATAATTAAATTATAACTACTTAATTAAGTGAATAAAGTAGCTTCATTAATACTGATTAAAAAATTCTTGGTCATAAAAAAATTAATTTTTAAGAAGAAATAAACAAGAGGTTGCGAATTAATATTTAATTTAATTTCTATCTTTAGATTTTCCTTTTTCAATTAAAAATAAAGGCTTTTTATAAGACTTAATTTTATTTGCAAATATCAATCTAATTGAATTAATTTTAATTTAAACAGGAAGAAGAAATATGATTTATCCATTTACATGTCAGCTAGATAGATTAAATCTGAAATTCAATTAAGAGTCATGAAGTTCTTAGATTACAAACGAATGCAAGAAGAAGATAACCCAATGAGAGGAGAGTATCTTCTTGGTTAATTATCTGAAAATCTAAAGGAGGAAATCCAAAAAGATTTCTATGGAAGAATTTTACAATAGACTAAAATCTTCTCCGCTAAATTTTCATCTTAATTTTTGAACTCTGTTTCTATACATTTTAAAGAGAAAGTGCTAGGTCCGGGTGAAATTGTTTTCCGATAAGACTCATATGGAGAGAATGATATTTATTTCGTATTGAAAGGTTAAGTTGAAATCTTTCTATAAAGTGGTACTTCCACTCGGCATATTTCTCATATTAAGGTATTTTATTAGATTACTCACAAATTTATGAAGATTAGTATAGTATATTATATAATTATACATTGCTTACTTTTATTAATTTACTTTCTAAACCTCCCTTAAATATTTAGTTATTTATTCAAAAAATTCTATCAAAATAGGCTGGATCTTTCTTTGGTTAAGGCGGGTTTTTTAGCTCTGCACCAAGAGAGACGTCTTGTAAGAGTACATCTACTACTCATGTTCTAGTTCTTCCTTAAAACAAATTCATTGAAACATTGAAAGATTTCCCTGCAGATTTTGTAAGGATATTAATTAAATTAGTGATTGATTATATTAAGAAATTATGTTTATTTTTAACCATTAATTTTATTAGACTTATGATTAATTCTATTAATTAGGAAACTTACAGCTAGATTAAGGATGATATGGTTTTGTATAATAAGAAAGAGAGCATGGCTTGTTTGAGCTGTGGAAAGTACAATCACTCCTTGGTTAATTGTCATTATATTCATTACAGAAGAAATAGAGATTTACTGATTGCTCGTTACACTTACAGTGTACCAAGTGAGAGAAAGGGATACAATAGATTTAATAAAACTTCAAATACATTTCTTATAAATGCTAATGTAAGAATGAATTTGAAGAAATTTCGTTAGGATGTATTGAATAGAATGGTAGAAGAACATCAAGAATAGTTAGATGAAGATGACACAGATAAAAATCTTCCTTCCCATACTAAGATTTAACTAACTAATATTATTTCTGATAAAAAGTTTTTCCAAAAAGCTAAGAAGATAAAATACGAAGATAAGAAGATAATTGCATACAGTGATGATGAAGATATAGAGAGCTAGCTAGGAGAAATTACAGAATGCAGTTATCATTCATCCTAATATGAAGATTAAAATAGTGACAGTGAATATGATGATGAATACGATGATGATGATTTAGATGATGATATAATAGAAGCTGATATTGATGAAGAAGAAAGCCATACTTAAAATGAAATCCAAGGTGATTTACTTCAACAAAGAAAAGATGAAGATATTTTGAATTCTATTTAGGAAGAAGGAGAGGATGATAGTAAAAAGAATTCTTAAAGCAGACATTCCTCTTCTGCAAACATTTATAAAGAAAGATTAAATTAGTTCATTATCAATCTATAAGAGTAAAAATCTTAGCAATTAATAGATTAGAATTATAATGATAACTTATCTAAATAAGAAGAGCAGAAATTAGGAATTTCAGAAATCTCTTCCTCTAAAACAGGATCAAGTAATGATTCTTCTGATCAAGAATTTTCAGAGGAAAAAGGAGAGTCTTCTGATTCAGAATCAGATAAATCAGGTTCTTTTATACGTTCTCGTTCAGAATCTTCTCCAACAAACTTATTTGAAAATACATTAAGTGGAACTAATATTTAACCCCCTTCTGAAAGATAAAAGTCAAAATCTGTTATGAAATAAAAAAAGAAGAGAGATGATTCTCATAAGAAAGGGCAATCTGACAAAAGATAAAAGAATAATAAAGAAAGCAGTAATAACTCTTCTATTAGATTCGATAATGATAAATAAAACATTAATCAATCAAGTGGTACCAAAAAAAACCTTTCTAATAGTAAAAGTAAGAATAACAGCAGTGGATAAGATTCTATAAATAAATTAACCGATAAGGGATCTGGTTCTGCAAGTTCTAAAAAGAAGAAGAAGAGATAAAATGCTACTTAATCAAGCAAAAACACATCTAATAATTAAAGTAATGCATCTTCTATTTAATCTAATTCTCAAATTATGTAAGTGCTGAAAGGTAACGTTTTGAAATCTCTCAACAATAGTAATTAGAGTTCAATGATAAATAATACAAATAGCATTTCATTTGGTAATAGTAATAATAATTCTATTCACAAAAAGAGGAACCCTTAAAATTTAAGCATTCAAGTGAAGAACTCACTAGTTTCTCTCCATAAAAAAGAAGGGATTCTAGAGGATGTAAATCAAGTCAGAACTTCAAAATTCTAACAAAAGTAATAAGCTTAAGAATCAGAGTTATCAATTTCGAAAAGGAGCAATACTTAATCAATGACTTTTGGTATTTTTCCTTAGAATTAAATAATATTTAGTAATTCTACACAAGAATTAAACAATTTACACTTAGAAAATATTGATGATTTCAATGTAGATCCAAATTCATTAAATAATTTCTTAATGGTTTAGAATTTAAGCAATAGTAACTAGAACTTAGAATATGATTCTAATAACAATAGCAACTACAATCTCAATATTAACAATAATGTCAAAGCTGAATCAATAGACTTGCAAAAATAAACACCTAAAAAAGTTATTCAAAATGGATTCTTCAAATTTGGATCTATTCATTAAGATGATGAAGATTAATAGCAACTGTAAAATAATTAATAACCTTAATTATCTAAATTTAAGCAATCATAAAATACACCGAGAGGATAATAATAATCAAAATAAGAATTGAATCTTTTTCCAGCCAATCTTAATTTAAATAATAATAAAAATAGAAGTTAAAGCTCTGCTAGTGCTCCAATGGAAAAACTCAAAAAGAAATCATTATTAAGCCGTGAATAATCTTATAGATCTCTTCAGAGTAAAATCAGCAGGGAATCAAGATTACTGTAAGTATAAGAAATGGAGGAATTAAAAAAAACTGTTTAATATAATAGCTTTTCTTAATAAGGATTGTCTAAATTCTCGGCTGCATTATCAGATTGGAATTCTACTCCTATCCTTAAGCATATTAATGGATTATCCAGTGCTAACCCAAATAATTATGATTAAGAAAGTAGCATCAGTTTAGGTGGTTTTAACACACCTGGAAGGTCTATTAAAGGAATCTAATAAGGTAATAGGAATAGTTTTATTAATAATACCTAATACATCGATGATAATGAAGATAACTAATCAATTTACTCTCCTTACCCTGTTAATTAGCAATAGTAATTAAATCAACAGAATTTAAATAATGCTTAATAATAATAACTATAGTAATAGCTATCTCTTTAGAATAAAAAAAGTAAATTCGCTCCTGGTAGCATTTAAACTAGCCAACCTAAAAGACCCTCTATCTAATCACATTTGAATGATGGAGATAATAGTAATGATAATTAAACCAATAATTAATAACAAAGCGAAACTGGAGCAACTAATATTAATTTTGACAGAATTCGTAAAGAGTAGGAAAGAATAAGAAGAAATTCTCCTTTACTGATGAATAGACATCCTTTAAGTGGATAAACAGGAATTCACCCTCCTAGAAATAGCATAAGATTATCAAATGAAATAACAGGTCTATCCTCACACAGAAACTCTCAATCAACAGGTGCATTTGGATAACTATAATAAGTCTAAAATCAATAAAATAGTAATAGTAACAATAACAATAATAACATTAATATCAATGCTAATTAGAATTAGAATTCTAATAATAGTAATATAAATAGTGGTTCTACTTAATCTAACACTAATTATTAAGGTAGTAATATCAATGAAGAGCTTTTGAGTAGATTAAAAGAATTATTCTTATAAAGAATATAAGATGATGATAAAAGTAATGATGCTCCAACAAAAAGAGGAAGTACAATGTTTGGATCTGAATAGAATTTCTATCCAATGAATCCTTTATATCTTGATTATAACATGTTCTTCTTCCCTGATTTTGATTGTATGAAGGAGTACGAGAATTACTTTCCACACAATAATCCATCTGAAGTTCTAAAGAAATTTAAAGGAAAATAAAAATCTACAAGAAGAACCCAAAAAATGTAAACAACTAAACGTAAAGCTATTTTACTTCACACCTAATCAATAAATACATTTGGTAAAATAGAATGATTGGTTAATTAATTAATTGATTGATTGATTAATTATTTATCAATTAAGTAAATATGGTTGATTTATTCCAATTTTAAATTAAATAATAATAATTTTCTCTTTCTAAAAATGATTAAGTTTGAACGTAATAATTATAAATCTCAACCAAAAATATTTAATTGCAAATAGATAAATAAACAAAAAAAAGATAAATTAAAATGCACAAATCTTCTTCTAAAGAAATGACTGTAATACTAAATATTGTCTAGCTTTTTTATTTAATAAAAATTACTATTAATAACCATATAAAATATAAAATTAAAAACATTTTTGTTCAATTTTTTCCTAAATCTATCTATCTATATTCAGTTTTATATAATAACAAAAATTCTTCCATTTCCACTTCATTTTATGTTTGTTACTAAACAATTTGTAATTTTAATCTGATAATAAGTATATAAAATTTAACAATTAGTAGAATAGTTTTTTCATACTACGTTTTAATTTATGTGTATAAAATAAATGTATGATTAGAAATAATTGGCAAACTATTATTTTTTAATTTATCAGTAAAGGATATATATGTTACTTACTTAACATTAATAGCTTATTTATCTATCATTCAAGTGGTAAGAATTTTTCTCAAATTCAAGTAATGGAAAGATAAGAGAAAGATTAATTGTAGAGAATATCCTGAAAATAAGTATGAATCTAGTGTAATTATTATGTTAATAATCTAAATAATTTAAAGTTTTGATTGACATGACTTAATGTAATCAATAAACAAAGATTTTAAGTCTATGATTTTTGAATTCTATACTTGTTTTTGAATGTAATTATTTGCAATAATTTACATAAATACCAAGCTACCTGTTTGGAACAGTACTAAGTAGAAAATAATTAAAATTTTTAATAAAGACTCGTTCTTAATAAACTTATAAATATTTAGCAATAATCATTAAAAAATAGCAAGCTTATAAAAAGTTTATTTAGAATGAATTTTTAAGATAATTCGCATCATGATATGCATGATAAAGATAATGCTCCTTCTCAATTAGGGAGTTCTGCACATTTAACTGAAAAACCATCATAGTTTTATAAAAGCAAATTGAATTAAGATAATTTACCTATTAGCTAAAATGATAAAAATGAACAAAAAAAATAAGGAAATCAAGACATCAACTAAAATATCTTAAAGGGAGGAACAGTTTAGAAAAGCGACAAAATTAATATATAAATTCCTTTATCTGCTATGACCTAATTAACTGATTAAGGAAAAGAAGAGCAATTAGATATAGGAATATTGAATACCATCTATTTCATGTTCTGCTTTATTTCAATTTAGAATAACTTTAACACTGGTGTTATTCCTGCATCTCTAATATAAATTGAATCTGAATTACATTTATCTTTTAGCCAGCAAGCTACTTTAGGTAATAAAACTTTATAAGATTTTAAATGCATTGCAAATTTTGGATTTTACAATGAAATATCTAATTAACATATATATTAGTATTATTGTTGTGTTTGGATTTTAAAAAATATTCAAAGGAGTCTAATATTAATTAATATTGATCATAATTTTTTAATTAGCTTTCCCAAAAATACATTTAATACAAATAAAATGAATATTTTCCTTAAATTCTACTTATTAATTTATAACTTAATAGTATTAAGTAAATCTTTTAATATTATAGGATCTTTAGAATATCTAGGCATTAGTATTGCAACATTTTTGGTACCAGTGTCCTTAAATAAATACAATATCAACAAAATCATATCAGTTACAGTATTTTTTAATGGTCTTTTTAGTCTAATTATAGCACTAAGCAGTAGCATTATCCTTATTTACATTTGCAGATTTGGATAGGGATTTTGTGCTGCCTTTGGCTGTATTTATGCTCCAATTTGGATTAATAACTTCAGTCCAGAAGACAAAACTGCTACTTGGATGGGTATTATGTAATCATAAGGACCTCTTGGTGTTATGATTGGTTATGCTTTTGCAGGATTGTTAATTACGATTACGGGTTATGAAAAAAGTTGGAGAGTTGGATTTGCTTTACTATTTGTTTTCACTACTATCACATCTATTTTCTTTGCATTTTAAAATAACAAATATGTGGATATCCTCTACGAAGAAAAGGTAGTTTAACAAGGCGGTCACCCATAAAATACTGGTGGAGCATCTACCACAAACAGAAGACGTTTGAGAAACTCCGTTCTTGACCCAGATGTAATTTTTTTAAATCAACAAAATAAATATCAAATAATATAAATAAAAAATTTTAGTTTGATAGTGTTTCAGCAGTGAGTAATTAATCTTCTTATGCTTAAGGATGCGTTGAAATGTTCAAATAATTTGGGGTAATAATTATTCGCAATTTACTATATTTAATTAAAAATGAAATTTTTGTTCAATAATAATTAGCCTATTATCACTCACCATATTTTTATTTACGTATGCTGTGGCTTGTGTGTTCTCTTCTACATTGTTACAGGCATTTAATACTGGTCTACTGAGTATTTTATTAAGTTTACTAAAATTTAAGATAGTATTGCTATGGGTACTTTTTGTTTTTTAGCTATATCTGCTCCTGTAACTGGAGCCTTGTTGGGTGGAAAGATTTCAGATTCACTAGTATAATTCTTTAATTTAATTCAAACATCATTTAATTCTTAAAATTAATAAATAAATTAAGTATTTATAATTTAAAATCTAAAAAAGGGTGGATATAAAGGAAAAAACAGAATTACAGCTTTAAAATTTTGTGTAGCAGTTGGATTAGCTGCTTTTATATTTTCAATTCCAATTGGGTAAATAATATAGCAAAATTATTTAATTCAAATCTTTTTGTAAATTAAAGGTACGTTACTGAATTTTGGTAAGTTGCTGTTCTTATTTGGTTTTTACTAGCCTTTGGGGGAGCATTAATTCCTAATGGTACTGGCATATGTTTAAGCTGCTTACCAAAGCAATACCATTCAACTTGCAGTTCTCTATCATAACTCATATATAATGTAGGAGGATATTTTATGTGTCCTCTAATATCTGGCTCAATTATGGATCTATTCGATGATTAATTAGAAGGATTAATTTGGGGTTGGAGAAGTGTTCTCATTATGGGGTTATTTGGGCCTATTTTGTTTGGTAAAGCTCTTTATAATGAAGCTAGAGATTTAGCTGAAGAAGATAATAAAATGATGAATAAATAAAAGTAATAGCCATAAATTGCTCAAATCTAAGGAGAAAAAAGAACAAAAGCATGGAGTGTCCTATGATGAGATATAACGATAATAGAGTGATGGATAAATAAAAATAATATCATTACATAACCCAAATATTGGAGAAAAGAGAAAAAAGAAAGCATGGAATTATCTTTATAATATATGATCTATTTACATGTTTAAGATAAAAAAATGATCAATAAGTAAGATTAATAATCCTTATTAATTTGGATCTAATAAGAATGAGAAAAAATCACGGAGTATTCTATATTTATATTATAATTTATTTATTTACCTGCTGCATTAAAGAGTTATTTAATTTAATTATCTGTACCTTCTTCCAATAATCTTTTATGTGTAATTTATTTATTTATTTGTGCATATATTTTATCAAAAATAATTCTTCTAAATATCTTTATAAAAGCTAGAGAGTAAGTTAAAGAGCATATGTAATAAATATTTGTAATACTTTTTTATCTATTAATTTTAGGAAGGGAATTATAAATACTTCTATCAAAATATAAATCATAAATAAATATATATCCATTAAATGTAAAGTACTTTTGGAACCTATAAAGTTGGTCGGTTGTTTGTTTGTTGTTGAGTAAAGTAAGGCAAAGCTGATAAGGAGATCTCTATAATTACTAAAAAAGAAGTTTTGAATAAGTCTTTAGTAGAGGAATATATTAAATTATAAGCTAAGTAATAGAGTTTGAGATATATTCTATCTACATCTTATTGGTGTAAAAAAGTAATTAATTTTAATACAATCCCAAAGTTGTTTATTTAGTGAGGGTTCATATTAATTAAATTGTAAAAAAATCGGATTAATAAAAAAGTGGAATAACATTATTAAATAGGCTTACAATAAATTAAGATAAGATTAAATATTCTATTTCTATCAATCGATTATATAACTATCAAGCTAAGCTGACTAACTAACTAACTAATAGCAATATAATTAAACAAACATTTCTAATTATTAGATAATATTTAAATGGATAATTTGGAATAGAGGTTTATCTTAGTTATTTTGATTCTACTAACTTATATAACTTAATCAATATCTTAAAAAATTCTAACCTCTACTTTTCCATTCAAGGCTACACTATTCGTAGATAAACCGGATTTTTAAGAGCTAATAGAGTTGGATAATATATATTTATACTAAAGCCTTATTGTAACTTTGTCTATATCAACTGAAATTCTGATGAGCGGAATCAGACCATGCTTAGTTTTAGCTGATAAGAAAATGCCTACTGTTTATGACATTATGAAGTTTTTGGATAGTGAAAATGTAAAAGATAAGGTAGACTTAGATTTTACAGATAATTATTATATTGATATAGAGGGATGTTCAATGTAAGATCAGATACAGTATATACAGATAGATCCTCCACTCTCTCAAAATTTATACTAGTTATCAATTTATGATCTATCTTTATCTACACAGCAATTTAATGTAGATATTTCTATAGATTATTTATACCTCTAAGATAATTAACTTTGTCCAGATGCCTGCTCTTATTTTAGATATAAAGAAGAATCTAATGTATGTCTGTAAGGAGTTTGTAATTGTTCTTCGAATTACATAGGGTAAAGATGCCAAACTTATGTAACTTTATTTACTATTAATTTTTAACGAAATGAAAAAAAATTTTTAGTTAAACAATTAAAGTACAAAAAAGTAATTTAAAAATAACCTACCTAAACTTACTATAAAATCAATTTATCTATCAATAGTGCACTTTTCAGTTTATAGATATTTAATGAGAACTCTTTATACAGACAATTTTAAAAACTTATATTATTTTTACTTATACATCGAGAGTTCTCTATAAAATTGGTCAAATCAATTTATGTATTAATTTCTATAAAAGGTATTTCCAATAACTGATGAGGGGGATAAAATAGTAGTCAATCTAAGTCCATTAGAATGGTCTTCATATAAAATGGATTTAAAGGAAATAAAAGATTTATACACTCTGAATATCATACAACTTCACTCACCAGCAAATATATCTATAATAAAGATTGGTTATTCAGATATCGAAGTCCCTAACTTCTACCATGATATTTATAATTTACCTTAGTCTTTTGATTAGAATTATTAAATAGGAGATGAGTTGCTCAAACCCTATGAGACATTTGCAGAGAATTATAAAATTACTAAATTAGCTTTAGTTATATCCTTTTACAACCCTAATGTTAAACCTATCAGTTTTTCCTTTAGAATCACCTCTGGAAAGTTTAATGATGGTATGCACATATATCAAATAATTTTTAAAATAGAATCTAATTAGTTAAAAATTTTTAAATATAGATTCCTCAAATACTGTGCTACAAAATGTACTTGTAATTGTTATCTGTATTATAGGAGTTATTTGCCTTATCCCTTTCATTTATATCTGTGTTTCTTCCTTGACAAAGAAAAATGAATAGGTTTAAGTAAATAATTTAGATCCAAATGCATAAATCTTATAACCTACTAATTTGATTTAATAAGGGGCTATTCGAATGTAAATATAATTTCATTTACTTGATTAGTTAGTGAGTTGGTATTAATCGCTTAAAAATAGGTAATAAAGGTGTACATCAATTAGCAAAGAAATAACTGATAAATATATGCCAGTTACTTGTTACACAGATTTAATAGTAAAATATCCAATATTAAAAGAAATTAACGAATGCGTAATTAATTAATTGCAAATAAGAATAAATCCTTAGGATTTAATATCGTACTTTAATTTATTTAGGTTATTTGCTTAACAGAATTTGACGAAACTAGTATTTGCAGAATGACAGTTTGTTTCCATTTATTTCATAAAGATTGTCTGGAAGGGTGGTTCAAACTTCACGATAACTGTCCTTTTTGTAGAAAATTATTAACATAGAAAGCAATAGAAGAAAGCAAAGATAAAGATGTAAATAATTCTTACGTTCACCGTATAACGCATTCACATGTTTCAGATTAAAAACATGCAACTGAAAGATTATAAGAAATCGATTCTCCTAAACTATCAGGAGTAAGGTCTAGAGCTATGTCTACAGATGAATCAAGTAAAATTTAAATAAAATACCAATATATTTTTATATATATTTTATGAAATACTTTAATTTCTATCTTCAGAATTAAAAAATACTCTTAAAATGAAAACAAATAATTAAGATTATTCTTTTAAATATTTTATATTTTTATCTGTATTTTTTCAGCTATTTTAATTAATAAAATAATATTAATAATGTAAATTTTATAATTAAAGCTCATATAAGTAGTTCTGAAAACATACTAAAATAGCAGTAAATTTAGAAAAGATCTAGATTTGCTAATGCTCTAGGTAATGATTAAATTGATTCTATAATCTAGGACTAAGATTAAAGTAGATAGAATTAATAGATAAATATTTTAGATTTGAATAAAAATGATGATAATAATAACAATAACATTTGTGATGATTTTAACAATGACTTGCATAGTGCTAGAAGATTTAGAAGTGAAAGTGCTTAGATAGGATAAGCATAAGGAGATTTAGCAATTACAGGAAATATCCTAAATTTACCATCTTTAAATATACCAATTAGAGTTTCTCATAATATATAAAATATTTTAAGAGGATAGAATTCAATCTAAAGAGAAAATAATAATAAGGAAGAAGAGTCTAGTAAAAATAACGAAAGTGATGAAATTCAATTCTCATCCGATGCATCTCATTAAAATCAGCTATAAGGTAATAATCAAATTCATTTACCTGATAGATTGATTAACTTAGAAGATGATTACTCTCATAGTGAATAGTCCTAAAATAATTTTGAATTACAAAATGAAAGAAGCCCATTAAGTTTTTAAAGGAATAAATATAATTCTCATGATTTTAACCCAAGTAATAAAAAGAGAGCAGGAAGTAATGCTTAGAAAAAGAGAAAGAATTAACTATTTTAATAACCTGTTTAAATAAGTAAAATTCATAGAGACCAATAAGGATAAGGTATGCTTGATTCAGGTGGAAGTTTATTTTCTCAAGAGTGTTAATCTCAAAGTTTAAATAATTAAGGCTTATAAAAAGATGGGCTTAAATTAGAAATGGTTCAACATATTTGAACAAATGTATTCAGTATTGAAGATTTATAATAACCAAAAGTTTAAAATAAATTGTAATTATTTGAAGTGTTTTCTTTAACATTATAAAATAAAATGAAGTCTTTTTTATAAATAATTTAAAAGCATAAATAAATAAATACAAAAATAGTTGAGTTATTTCATTAAAAAGATAAATTCTACATTTTATTGATAGGGAAAAATAATTAACAAACTATCTATCTATCGAGTTAGAGCTCCTTCATTAAAAAATAAATAAATTATTATTTAAATTTGAAATAGCTAAGATAATAATATAACCTAATTACTTACTTACTTATTTTTTATATAGTTAAAGAATGTTTGAGCTTAATTCGTCAAAATCTGTTTTTAAAAATTACATAATTTTATTAATTTATTTAATGATTTTAATGAATTTAAAAATATTAAGTTTTTCTTTGTTTACTTATCTAAAATATTTTTTATAAAAATATCTATATTTTGGCTACAAATTACTCATTTATTTAAGAAAAGAATCTTAGGTAATTATCAGGGTTAGTTTGTTACTTTCTTTCTTTATCGATTCGTTTGTGATAAATTCAGAGCAGCTTGCTTTGAGATAGAATAACAATTTCTAATTGATTTAAAAGAGATTAGTTATGTTACACAAGTATGAAAGAAGAAAAAAAGTTTTTTCGTTTGCTTGTAAATTAATTTAACTTTCTTTGAGAATGATTGATGAAAATAAAAAAGATAGTAAGAATTAATTTAGGAGAGAAAATTTCAAGGAAGAGATGGTAATGTTTCTGTTATTTAATTTATTGTATATGCTTTTGAAGAAATAATTATTAACAAACAAAAGTTCTACAAACATCTCCCTCCTGTCTTTTATTTATAAGTTGAATATTAATAATTAATATCAATTTGTTGTAGAAAAATACAAACAAAACCTATATTATTCTAAAATTTGTAAACAGTAGCGATAGAGTAATATTAGATCAATCATTGCATAAGTATCTCATCTAATTACAAAAAAGCAAAGAACTAAAATAGTTTTGAACTCTGATTGAACAAACTTGCAATAGTTGCCATAAATTAGCCAACAGTTTCTAAAACTCCCCTTTTTTTTTTTTGATAAATCACATAATTGGATATTACCAATCCATTAAAAAAGAGTTTAGACTAAAATAGCTTCAGAAAGTACATAAAAATATAATTAATAAATAAAAAGGTAATAGGATTGATTTAAGTGGAAAAGAAAATATAAGGAAAGCGAATTGTTTAGTAAACATCTAATTGATTAGCACTACCTACTCAAACTAAAGTTGATATAAATAATGATAGGTTAAACGACATATAGTACTCTTTCAATTATCAGTAAAAGAAAAAAGTTTTCTGGAGGAATTATCAATAATCTAATAATTTTATTTGTTGCTTCTTGCTGCTTTAAAGGAGCACATGGTGACTTTTTAGACTATAATAAAGATCATTTTTATGATTGCAGCGGCGATAAAAGTTATTCAGAATCTGATGAATAGGATATCTTAATTCTGCCATACATAGATAGAGTAGCGTTTCTAATCATTCCTCCCTTTTCAATGTTTATAAGCTTTTTAGTTATTGTTATCTTTCTCAGATTCAACCAAACGCGTCGGTTTCCAGGTTATGTGTCTTTTTCACTCGCACTGACAGATCTTATTTTGAATATATCCTATTTCACATAAGCCATTTATATTTTTTCTGAAGGTAACTCTCCCAGAAGTAGTGATTCTTTTTGTTAATTAACTGCTGCTTTTGGAGTTATAGCACTTTGCTGCCAATATATATATAATCTCTCTTTTGCAGTAATATTCCAAGTAAAAATTCGCAGATCACTAAAAGGGTTTACCAATAAATAGCAATACTTACACATATTTGTAATCACAATCAGTGTAGTTATTTCTATGGTTTCTATGAGTCTAAAGTAGAATGGATTAAATCTTTTTGGACTTTGTTCTTTCTCTTCCTCCAATAAAAATAGTTTCTTGAATATAATAGTATTAGTAGTTTTCAATGGTATTTAATGGCACACTGTTTACTACTTGAAAAGAGTAGTCCCGAGCTTGCAATTGCGTGATTATTAAATTAAAATATTTAATCACTATACTCGCTATGTTGTCATCTCATCTATCATTTTCATGATTTTTACTCTCTGTGATTTTATTGCAGGTATCAATTGCGGATATATATAAAAGCCTGATATTAATATTTTTATCACAATTGGTAATATAGCTAGAGTATGTCTCCCTCTCTTTTAAGGTATTATTCGTCTCACAGATCCTGATATTCGTTAGTATTGTCTTTATATACTTGCTAAAATGAAACTCATCAGTATGGATTCTGACTAATTATAACTGCTTGAAGAATAATCACGTACTCAACAACTTCAATAAGATTCCTGGGTATCTGAGCTTTCAAAAGATTTGAGGATATCGACTATCTTTACCATGCTTTGCTCTATTTATTTAGATATTTTGTAAATAATATTTCTTAATCTTATTAATAAATTGAGTCTTTAAATTTTTAACTTATAATTTATCTTAATAAAAATTTTAAGAGTAAATTCTATTCTAGTAATTATTACATTATTCCATATTAATAATTATCCCTTTAATTAAATTATAAAGAGAGGAAGATTAAAAGAATAGTTTAGGCTTTAAGAAGTTGTGTGTTGAAGATTCATAGGAAATTATATAAAGAATCATATCAAATACAGTAGTTAATCGTAGATTCAAATTTGATAAATGGAATTTTCAAAAGGATAGTTAAAGGAAATAATTCCAAATAGTGCCAATTAGAATGACCACTCACTCTCCAATATTATTTAGGCATATAAGAGATTTAGATATTGATGTGATTGATTTCTCTTAGTCGTTAGATGTGATGAAGAATTAAGAGTAATTGCAATAAGCAGTAGGTCAAGCAGATGGAGGAAGAAGTGGAGAATTCTTTTTCTTCACTTATGATAATTAACTCATTCTTAAAACTGTTAAAGAAGAAGAACTAATTCCTTTCAAAAAGAATCTATACTCTTATGTTGAATATATGAATGCAAATCAAACATCAATGATTTCAAAGATTTATGGTATGTACTCATTTGAAGCTATCAAAGGAGCTAATTCAAGAATTAATTTACTTGTTATGAAGAATATTCTTAGCATCCCAAAAAAGTATATACTTACTCATTACTGCTAATTAATTAATCAATCATTTAATCAAATCCTTATTATTATATAAAGTTATATCTTGAGAACTTATGACTTAAAAGGTTCTAAGCTAGGAAGATAGGTATTAGTGGAAGGAAAAGAATATGAAGAGAGTATTCTGAGAAAGAGAGTCATGAAGGAGAATGAATTTATTAAATTTGAAAAAAAGATTTACCTTTCTGAGAAAGAAAGTGTATAAGTAAAATAAGTTCTAGAAAGGGATAGCTAATTCTTAGCGAAGATGTCTTATGTTGATTATTCTTTGTTAATTTTTAAGCTAGACTATAAATAATTCAGAATAGATTAAATCAATAATTCTAAGTAACTCTTCTAATCTTTTAACTGCATGAAGGATGTTAGAAATAATGGGATTTACTATCATATTGGTATCATTGATTACTTATAAGAATATAATTATAAAAAGAAAATTGAGCATAAGCTGAAAGAAGTTAGATATGGATAATAAGCCGATGCTTCTATCCAAGAGCCCAATTATTACTCACAAAGATTTATTGAATAAATAGTGAAAAAAATATTTTGATTAATTGAAATAATTAGTTTGCTTCTTTTAATGAAGAATCATAAATGTAATTATCAATTAGTATGATATAAATTATATTAATTTAACAATTAAAAATAATCTAAAGATATTAATAATACAACAAAATGTATTACACCAAAAAACCAAAATAAATAACTTTTAAATGACCTAATAGTTCTTTAAAATTATAATAAAAATTTAAACTAATAAAGTTAGTTAATCTAAATATTTTCAATCTTTTATTATTACACTTACCTACTTACATACATGCATTCCTACCTACTCAATATTAAATCTCAATTTTCAAGAAACTGTTCATAAAAAATATCTTTATCTGTAATTTACACATTTATATCAATCAGTATTCTTATCTAAATATTCTATTATCTCTTATTAATATATACCTTATTTTAAATTATTATATATATCTAAGTTATTTATTAAAGAAATTTATTTACTCTTTCTATAATTAGAAACTTTTAAGCTAATAAATAAATAAATAGATATATTTTTAGATCAATTAAAGTATGTTAATAAAACTAAGGTAATTAATTAAAAATGTTGTTAGGGCTTTAATGAATGAATGATAAATAAAATTATTTATAATTAAAATAAATTTTAAATTAATCTATTACTTGTCAGATGAAATTAATAGAATAAATTGTTAATATTCGAAATAATTCGTTTTGGTGTTAATTGATCTTTTGTTCATTATATTTGGCTTGCAAAGAATTATAAAGAATTATTTACATTTTAATTAAAATATCTTTAGAATATTCAATAAATCATACAATATTATTAGTAAAGTTCTACTATTTAAAATGAGTACAACAAAATTATTTGCAAGAGGAGTAAACTTTATGGGTAAAACCTCTTAGACTAATCCAATTTTATTATATTTTATTTTTGCTACCTTTCAAGGCTCAAATCAACTTTATTATTATTTTTTACTTCTAAAAAAGGGCAACTAGGCTTATAAAATGGATATAAAAATTCCAATACATTTTAAGAAATTACTTAATTGAGTGGAAGAAAAATAGAGCAAGTTGAAACGCATTTTACCCACTCTTTCTGTAGATTGGGTAATAAAAGATCTATAAATATGTTAGTTTATAAAAAAGTTTTTATTCTAATATATAGATGATGGATAGATTCTACACTGGGGATATGTTTTAGATAGTTTAACATCAACAAGAATATTAAACTATTACAAAAAATAGCCAAAATTATGCTAATTCTGGTAAAAGTATTCTCCTCTAGGAAAAACTCTAAGTATGAGACTAGGCGAAGAATAAGTTAATCTATTGAACTCAAAAACTATAATGCAAAAAACACCAGCTAAAATTTCTATTGGTGGTGGATTTGTGTAGTCTTTAAATAGTAATTCTATCTTTGATTTACTTAACTTAATAATAAATATTGCCTTTAAGCTCAATTAAAATTTTTATAAAGATTTGGTGCTTTATATCTTATAATATCTTTATTTCTAATATTTGGAAAGCTACTTCAAATAAATAGATTTCATTCCTTCTAAAATTTTCTGAAATTCTCTTTGATATCTTTTTAATTATTTCTGAAAAATAAAATAACACCAATAATTTAATAAAATATCTTTTTAAATGCCGAATTAGATGATGGCAGTGTATTAGGTCTTGGTGAAAACTATAAAGGTTAATTAGGTACTGGTGATCTTGGTTTCAAGCACCATTTTGAATAAATTAAATTTGATACTAAAGAAAAAATTATTGATATTGCTTGTGGTTACTAGCATTCTATATTTCTAACAGGTATATTATTTTATATAGATTATTCCTTTCTATAATCACCTACTTTTTTGTTTCAAAAAATTTATAGAATCTGGATATTTATATGGTAGTGGAAGGGCCAACTGGCATTAAATTGTTCCCTTCTTAAAAGAAGATGCTAATGAAAGGTCTTATGGTAAAATTCCTGGGAAAGTATCATGTATAAAATTACATATTTATTTAAAATATTAGTTGATTTCCACAAAATCCCAAAGAGAATGATAATAAAAAATGAAAAAGTAAAGAAGATTTCTGCTGGTTTTTCTCACACAATATTCTTGACTTTGAGTAATAAAATATATGGGCTTGGCTTAAATAATCACGGCTAGTGTGGTGCTTCAAATTTGGCTCGTATTACAGTAAATATTAACATAATTGATAATAATTTTAAATTCTATTCTATTTTAAAATTATCTCTCTCCCAATTCTAAAAATAACTCTACATGAACGAATTATTGGTTGATATAATCTACTTCTCAAAAACTAAGATTTATAAAAGAATCTATTCAAAGAATCAAATAATTTTTTTCTATTAGAGATTCTGTATTCTCTCCCCACAACCAAATTTTAATATTGTTAACTTATTAATCATAATAAGAAAGAAAAGGTGATTATTTGATAATTAAGATTTGTTTGATCCCCACTTTTCTTTCACATCATCAATAAATTTCAAACCAAAATTTGATTTGAAAAGATCTTTTTTTTCTGTGATCATTAAAACTGTAAGGCTTCGTATATTTTGATCCATAGAATTACAAGAAAGAATGTAGGAATAAACATTAATATAAATCAAATTACCAATATTTGCAAATAAAGTTCTACTTCAACATACTTTAGCAAGTCTTAATTGACATGTAAGATACTAATACAAAAAGCAACTAAAAATATAAATAAACATCCAAAAACAGAATTCACACAAAAATGAGTGGTTTTCTACATAGTAAGGTTAATTCTTTTATTATTATATCTCAAATAAGTGTGACGACTATTATCCAGTTTACAGTGAATTAGATTCAGACGAGAAAATCATAGATATAGCTGCAGGAAAAAGTCACAATATATTCATCACAAGTAATTTCTTTTTAAAATTTAGTGATTACTTAAAATTCTTTGAATTGAATGATAATACATTTTGAAAAGATCTATTTAACCTCTATAAATTGTTTTATTTATTTGCAATCTATTATTAATAAAGATAAGCATAAGATATTTGTTTTTGGTGCTACCCTTCACAATTAACTTGCTCGCAAGCCAGGTAATCTATTTTAGTGCTATATTTCCTTTTTATATTAATTATCTATTAAATTTATAGAATTTGATATAGATTAATGCAGCCCAACCCTTGTTAAGATAGATATGGAATAAGATGAGTTACCTATCAAAGTGAAGGCTTCTTTTGACAGAAGTGCTGTTTTTACAAGTAAGAATAAACATTTTTTAGTTTAAAATTAGATTCAGATTTAATTTTTTAATAATCTTTTTACTCCACAATTTTGCATAATCATCATTCAATCAGATTAAGCTTTTGTGAGGTATTGTGTAAATTAATTTAATGTGAGTTTTGAAAAGTGATCAATCTATCAAATAATCATAATTTTTTTATCATTAGATAAAGGAAATTGTTATATTTGGGGAGGTGAGGATCTGAGATCTATTGATGGAGAAAACTATGCTCCTATCACAAATTTGAAAAAGGAAATGGGATTAACTAGCCAAACCATAAAGGATGTTGGCTTAGGTTATCTTCATACACTAGTTCTAGTTGATTAATGAATAAAGTGGTTGCATTTATATCTAATAAAATCTTAAATTATTTTACCCTACATATGTATCTAGTTTGCTATTTCCAATGATTTTAAGGATGGAGTAAATAAAACAAACAAAATCTAAAACAAAATTAGTTTAAAAGTTTAATTTATTATTTGAAATTCTTTCATAAAAAGTTGGTTAGTGTAATTGCAATACTTGTAGAGTATGCATTTAATCTAACATTAATTTATTTACATCAAAAATCTAATTAAAGATTAAATAGATTCTTTCTCTCATAGGATTTCTTTAATTTATTTATACTACTAAGGTTCGCTCTTCTTTACAAAATATATCCTAAATTTGTTATTTTTATCAATAAGATTACACTTTTTCATTTAATTGGATTTATTTTTTTTTGATTTTACTTTAATTTATACTCAAAATAATATGAAACACTCATTTTAAATAAGGTTCTATCTACCTGAAGTTTAAAAAGTTTTTAAATTTGTATTGTAAACATTTCCAATCATTTAACAATAGATTTCAGATAGAGGATGTAATTAACAAAGGATTTAGATTATCAATAAATGAACATTTTTCAATTGTGATATTGATTGATTCATTGATGAAATGTAAGAAAGAAAAATAATAAGTTATGGAGAGAATATAAAGTAAGCATATTTTTGAAGGAAAGGAATAAAAAGTAAATGAGAATGAATGCAAGCAACTAGCAAAATCATACAAGAAATAAATTGCAAAAATATAAACTTTACAAGTTCAATTGTATGTATGAATTAAATTTGTTAAACATTATTAGTTTTAGTATATTGATTGTTATTGAACTATTATTAATGCTAATTTATACTAACTAACTAACTTCCTTCATTTTAAGTTTTCCTTAGCAGCAAGTTATTCTTCCATTAATCTTTATCTGTAGAGATCTCTCTTTCCGATACCGAAGAACCAAAGGCAACCACAAGCAACGATGTAAGCACAGAAGCAGCACAAATTGAAAATCATATTTTCGTGGTAATACTTATTGTTATTTTTAACGCTATTACCTTCATAAGTGGCCCAAGAAATTAAACCATACAAAACGGAAACGATGACACCATAAGTGGTAAGCATTAAACCAACAATAATGACGTAATCAAAAACCTTAGCAGGTTGTTCTTCGTAAGAGAGAGGAATATATTCACTCTTGGAGGTATTTTCTGTGTTAATGAAGGGATCCTTTAAAGACATTCTATTAAGACTTTTTTTTGCTTTTAAATTATTTTTTTTGGATATTTTTAATTACAAATTATTATTATTTAAGGTAAAGAAATATCATTCTGTTTAAAGCTATACTTTTTTGATTAATTCAACATCACTCATAATATATGATTTCATCTGTATTATCTTTTAATTTTAGGTATAATGTTATTTATTAAACATACATATTTTATATTTACCATAAAAAATGAACAAATTCTTTTATATTTTATTAATATCGTTCGTTCATATTCTTTTCATTTGTTAACATCTATGATTAATTAATATAAATGATAATTATTTTACAAATCCTAGTTTTTAATTGCTCTAAACCTATCATAGCTTTATTTTGTGTCTAATTTAGATTACGATTTATTTTTGCATTCCATTTTAAATTTCAATTTTACTCATCAAAAATATCTATATAGATTTCTATATTATCAAATACTATCAGCTTAATTTGAGTAAATCTTAGCTGTAATGATATTTAATATCAATTTACTTAATTATTCTTTACAAAGGCGGAAAATAAAAAATAATCATTATTATACTAAATACTCAACAAAGTGAATTTATGTGTTAATTTGCTAAAATTATCATATAACTATTCATATTTTTCATCAGTTTTAAAATATTATTATTTCAAATCTACTCATGCAAATAAACTTTTCTACTTATTTTTTATTCTCTAATAAGAATAACTTTTCATCCTATAGATATTTCTAAAAGATTTCCTAACCCTAATAATAGATTTCTAGATTCTATCCCTTCCCATAAAATTTGACTTCAAGTGCTTTACATATCTGAAATTACCCCTTATAATGTGGTTCCTCAACCAAGAAAATATAAGTTTAGAAACAAATTATTGTTTACAGTTGCTTCAAGTTGGCCTTGATCTTTATTAAAGAATATTTCCTCATTTTGTGTATTTCTATAATTTTTAATTTATAACTAGCAATTAAATGAAAATCTCTCATTTTTTATTGGCTAAAAATTATTTGTTTACATTTTTCTTGATTATATAAATTCTTATTGGGTGTACATAACAAACAATTAAGTTTATTATTAAAAGAAAATACTTATGGGTTTTGGAATTTTTTAGGAAATAATCTTCTACTAATTAGAAAAATTAGATTCTAAGTTTATAATCAATCATCTTTACTTATTAACGTTTAATTTGATAGAATTCCTAGCTTATTCTTTTTTATTTCTTCTTAGATCATTAAAGAAAACTATTGATTTATAAATTTTTGAGTTTATGATAAATTTAAAGATATTTTTAGAAAAAATAGATGATTATGGGTTCTTTATTTTAATCCTCACTCACCCAAGTATTCTAAATAGAATTTCTAGTAAAAAATTTTTTATGATCTCTGCTTTATATTATATTTTATCATATTTATAATAGTTTAAACCACTAACTTATTTACAAAAAAAGGCTTGTTAAAGTGTGCGAAGTATTTATTTATTCTCATTATGAAATACGATCAATATGTATTTATAAAAATATATATAAAATTTAGATAATTAAACAATTTACTTAGAAAAAAAAATACGATTAACTTAAAAATTCTAAAAATAGTTTATTGAAGTAATGAATAATATAAAAAAGAGGAAGAGTATTTCTAGTTAGCATACTTACACAAATCGCACTAGCAAATATTTACAGCCTATACCAAATCCTTATAGTAGAAGAGAGAGTGATATCAATTCATATCCAGAATCTAGATAAAGTATAAACAATGGGATTATCGATTCCAATCAGTTCAGCGTATAAGCATGTATCAATGATTTTGGAAATTTATTAGTAATTGATCCTAAGGTTTACGATATGGAACCCATGTTTGCTACATGTGGTTCTTAAATGAATGAGCAAACAATTAAATTTTGGGATATTGATAAGATGGTTGTACGTTTTGAAGTTCCAAAGAAGGGTTTTGGTTCAATAATTCAAATGGTTTATTGCAAAGAATCGAGAACATTTGCCACAATTACTTATGATAGAAAGTTATCAGTCTATTCGTATAATCCTTATGAGAATAGCATGAAGCTTAAATATTGTATTCGTTTGAATATTCCTCCTTCATATGTTTAAATCTATAAATCATATCTATTTGTTAGCTCTACAAAGAAGAAATAAATTTTATGGATTAGTATGAAGACAAAGAAAATTATCAGATCATTTAATTTTACTGAAGATTTGACAAAATTTTGTTTTGTTCCAAAACTAAAAGCACTTGCAACTAATAAGGAAGGTTGCAGTTTGACTTAACTTTATGATGGATCGACAAAGCATATTTATTTTACTGTTCAAGAAAGAACTAAAAGTCCTTATAGTAGACAAAAGCTGAATAATCATTCAAGTAGGATTTAAAGCAACGAAATAATTAGAAGTAATCTTCTCTAAAGTTCTTCTACCTCTATTGATTCTCCATAAAAAGTAGAATAACCTGAAAAGCAAATTGTTAAATTAGTTTCTTCTACACTAGTAAAAAATGGAATAGGAAATGGGGAAAATTAAATTTGTTAAATGGCTATATATGAGAAGAGTTTAAACTGCATTATTTTTGCTTTCTTCGATTTCATCATATTCTATGACATTGTTTATAAGAAAATAAGCTGGGTTATTAAAGATCTTATGCCGATAGAAAATATGCAATACTCCTATTTACATGATCTTCTTATTGTATAATGTGCTGAAAATTCTAGTGTTGAATCATCTTACTATTTATGCTTCCAAAAAGATGATTCTATTTCTAGTTCAGAAAATGCTTCTCCTCTCCTTCTTTCATCTGTGAAATTCAATAAATTGTCTTGCTAACTTTTATAGAGAGCAAGAAATTTTTTCTTCATAGAATAATACTTAATTATGGATGCTGCTCAATAAGAAATGAGAGGGTCTGTCCTTCGTAGAAGAATTCTGTTAAATAGAAACTTTGCCAATCTCCCAAGCCTAAAAGGAAGTACCTATACAAGTCGTAAGGTTAGTAGAAGTATTTATAATAATTCAAACAAAAAAGTATCTCTATTTTCTCCATTCCCTTCAGATTATATAAATATTTAAGAAAATAAATTAGAAATTGTAGAAGAAGAAGCTCCTCAATTAATAAATACAACAACACCAATAGTAGAAAAGTAACAAAAGATATGTAATTGTTCAATTTTTTGAAAGATTACTTAAAGAATTTACAGTTTGAAATTATGATGAGTATCATCTCATTTATAACTTAAAATAAGAGACAAATAAATCTCTGATAATATTTTACAATATAATTATTATATTTAATTAAATCAGTATGAGTTAAATCTATTTATTTCATTTTCAAAATTATTCAAGTTTCAATATAAACTTCAATTCCATAATTTTAAAATCATATGATTGATCCAAATCAATTGATTTATTATCTTAAGGATGGGGCTTATAGTAAGTACTTAATAATAACTACAGATTATGATTAATAGATTCATTATTTTATGGATTAATAATTTACTTTACTGATCAATAATTAAACAAAAAACAAAAATTAATATTAAAAGTTAAGAAGATTCACATCTTTTAATTAACAGTGGTTTCATCTCATATAAATACTATTTTTTATGAATTATTGATAAATATAAAATTAACAGAGATAATTATAAAAAATAATATCTAGATAACTAGAAAAATTTAATATTTTTATATTAATAAATCAATTAATTTATCAATCTAATAGGCTAGCAATCAAGCAAGCAAGCAAGCAATCTAGCCAAGATAACAAAATAAATAAGTGTTATTTACATTAAGTTAATTACATTTAAATTTCAATAATAATAATAGTAATAAAAAATATTTTTGAAAATGAAAGAAAGTAATATCATTAAAATAAAGAAATACTTTTCAAATGTTGACTAAATAGAGTTAAGTTAATAATAATTACAAAAAATCCAAACAATATTTTCAACACTGCTAACTAAAATAGGTTTATATTGAATAATATAGGTCTTGCATGTAAAGATTTTTTAAAAAATTAATTTATTGTAAGATAGAAGTGATCTATTGCCTATTTTGTTTGTGTATGAATGTTTGTTTTCAATTTTTAACCAAATATGATATTTTAGTGCTTAATACTTATTATATCCATAAAAATAAAAAAGTATGCACTTATGATAGCTTGTATTAAATAACAGAGTTAGTTATATCTCTTTCTTATTAATTTTTATTCATATATATAAGCCAAGCCTTTAACTTTTTAATAATATTAATAACATTTTTAAGCTAAAATCAATCCTATGTTTATTTAATGCTTACTAATCTTTATGGTATTCTTAAATTTCAAATAGGCTTGAATCCATATTAGATGTAAAATAATATAATTCATTCTATAGTTGGTGGAGAATTTGAATTGTATGTAGGTAGAATAGAAGATGAATGAGTGAATTAATTAATTAATTGATATACATCAAGCACGTAAAATTTTATACACTACGAATACTTATGTATAATATAAATCAAATATCGGACAATAAATATATTTATTATATTAGTTAAATGAACCATTCACTCACATTTATTGGTTGGTTTGTTGATTGATTGATTGGTCGATTTTTTGGTAAATTATCTATTGATTTCTATAAAAAAGATAATACACTAGCTAGAGTAATCATTAAATTAATTGCTTTTATTCACCACCGTCATTCTTTCTGGTTAACTTAGATTAGATTTCAAGTTTTTTCTTGATAAGGTCTTGCTTCATTTGTTCTCTTCTACCAATGAATATTTTCCAGAGGATAGCGCAAACAACAATGTAAACGCAGAAAAGAACAAGATTAAATATTTGACAACTCAAGTAGAGATCTTCTTAATCAGATCCACTGTTAGCACCCCATTCAGTGAAAATGAAAAGCAATAAACAAGTAAGACCGTAAGTAAAGCACATCATGAAAATGATGCCAACCCAATCTAAAAATGTAGTAGGCTTAGCCAAATAGAGGGTCATTTCCTCATCAGAATTCAATTCTCTCTTTTCACTTTATTGTTATTATCCTTGCATTTCGTATTTTGTGGTCTGTCTGCTTATTTTGTAATTAATAATTTATATTTTTTACTTTTCTTATGTTTATTTATTTTTGTTTATTTTTGCAGCGTATGGGATAATATATTTAAAGAGTTAAAAATTATTCCGTTCTTCTTCCTACTGATAGTCCTATTACTATAGCTGCTGCTTAATAATATTGAACTAATAAATAAATCATTAGAGAATGAATGAACAACCAGTCTTTGAATCCAGCAACTAATAGATGGCTCATTTTGATTTTCTATCACTTTTACAATCCCTTCTAAAGAAATAGTGAAATTACATATTCACAAGATAAAATAATAGGTGATATGACTCTACTAAAAACTCCAGTTCTATTCTTTTTATTTCCTTATAAATTTTTACCAATTATTTGTGTTTAATTTTTACCCCGGAAATTCATGTAAAACAATAAAAATGAAGTGATTGTTTCTCTCTAGAACTCCACTTTAAAATATCTTTTTTATAAAAAAATTCTTGTTTAATTAAGGTATAGGCATAAAATATTAAATGATTATAATTGTTACTTAAAGCTATTCTTGAAATCAATAAGTTAGAAGTCTATTGATTGTCTAGGTAAAATTTCATACTAATAAGAATAATTCGCAAAGTAGATGACCCTATTTATTAAATGCAGATGTGTATATAATTAGGTTGTATGTTTTAAGTATATAAATAAATCAGAAACTTTAAAAATACTTTAATATATTTTTTATTTCCTTATTTCTACCTTATTTTTTCAAATATTTTCAACTTTAGAAAAATAAAATATCCCAATCTATAACTAAAATAAAAGTTAATTATGAGTGTGCATGTAAATTAAATAAGTATATTTTAAACTTGTTTAAAATATGAATCAATTGATTAATTCGAGGAATGTTGAGAGATAAATCAATTTAACTAAATCTATAAATAGAAACTCAAAATAAAGTTCTTAATTTCAAGAACTAAAATGAAAATAGTAAAAAACTTACTGGAATTTATAGTTTTTTATTAGTATTTTTATTATTTTAAAAGAAAAACTTGCTTCTACATCCTTCTTCTTCTTTTATCCTCTCTTATTACTCTTAAATTACTAGTATTATTTTAACTATTAATTATTTTTGGAATAATGATAATCCTGTAAAAGCTATTAATTTTATGATGAGAAGAGTGGATTCTATATAAATATACATTTTATTTAATTAAATTGAAGGAAACTAAATAGCTATTTTTTGCACTCTAATTTTAAATACATTTTTATAAACTAAATTAATTAATGGATAGCTAAATCTTTAAATTAAAGTAGATTAATTTAATAAATTTTGAAAGCAAATAATTTAATAAAATTAAAAATAATAATGTAAATATTATTTTTAAATGAGAAGAATAGGAATTATCTTGAAATCTTAACAATAAATAGATAGATGGTGAAAAGCTGCTCTTATAATTTAGTGTATCCATTTCTTATTCAGCAAATATATAAGTTGTTTGTGATAAATTTTATATCTATTAATCGATAAATATTAGCCAGAAATCTTGAATTATAAAAAGAATTTATTTGAACTTATTAAAGTTGAAAAGTTACTATGGAAAACCCTCAGCAATAGTAATTTCCTTCAAACCCATCATTGCTCGAGAATCCATATTCTGTAAAAAGCCTAAAATATCAAGAGCAGGATAAAGAAGAGGAAAAACAATATGAGTCAAAGAGAATGAAATTTCTTGTAGAACATCCTGAATTTGATTTCTTAAAGAATAATCCTTCATAATTATAAAGTAATTAAGAAATAAAGAAAAATAGTAGGTATGGCTAAATAAATCCAAAAGGAAATTAATCAAAAAATAACTTAGGTTCTGAGAAAGGGGTAGATAATTTTAGAGGAATTTAATAAGGTGGATAGGTAGGCATTTAAGATGAAATAATAAGCGATTTGAGTGAGAGAGGAGTGTAGAATTATTATAGAGATAATAGCATATAAAAATTGAACCAATCAATGGATGTTTATAATAAACCAAACAATAATATGTCTTACCAAAGGTAGAAAACAATTGAATATAATAGCAATTCACCCGTCAAGCTACCTTCAGTTGTCTAACATTTATACAACTCAGTCAATATGAATAATAAAATCCAACCTATAAGTAGATATTCCTAAGATACATTAAAGGAAAGATAATAAAGATAAAAGGAAATAAAACAGCGATTATATTAAGTAATGGCACCTTAAGAGAGTTATTATGAAAAATATAATGGATTTTATCATTAAAATGATTATTCTATGAATGTTAATGAGGATTTAATAAAAAATAAGCTATTTTTGCAAAACTAATCTTTAAGTAATAGCAATCAATTTAATCAATAACACAATAACTCATTTACTAATTATCTTATGTCCAATCAAATTAAAGGAAAATCAAATAATATTAGTAACATTGATAATCTTTCACAGCCTAAAAATTTAAACGATTAGACACCTATCTTCAAAGATAATGAAACTTTAAAAGGAAATGCTTAAATTTCCTAAATATTAGGTAAAAGCTTGGATTAAATTAGGGATGAAGATGACAGAGTATCAACAAGATACTCTCAAATAAATGAGATTAATAAATTTAGACTATTATAAAAAAGGGGTCTTTCTTCTGAGAAAAAAGATGCATTTTCTACAAATTTACCTTCAAGCATAGCTAGTTCCAAAATATCTTGCTTTTAAAATATACCAAGTTATAGCTTTATAGATCATGTGAATGCTCAGCTATAATAAATGAGAATAGCTCAATAACCGAATTAAATTACATAAAATAACAGCTTACTTTCTAGCAAAGTTTCAATTATGCCAGAATAAGCTACTTAAGTGAAGAAAATTAGAAGCATTACTTATGATGGCTCAAGAGATTCTCCACAATTTTCCTAGAATACTAATAATTCACCTATTAGAGATCCTAATATTTCATCAATCAAAGATTACTATAACAGGAAGTATAATAATAAAGATCCTACTATAAATACTGAGCCAAGTGGTAGAAATTATCCTAGATATGACTACAGTGAATTTCGCATGTCTAATCTCTCAGACAATTCATAGCAACAATAGTAAAAAATCCAACTCAATTAATTAAGATAAAGATCTTCTAGATCTTTACTCTAAGATCCTAATCTTAAAAAGAGACCAGAGTCAAATAATTTCTCCTTTTAAAATTCGTAAACTGAAAAATTCCACACTCCTAAGCAGAAATAAAACCAATCCTTTAATGCTGTAGAAGCACTCTAGAATATAATTTCCGAGGCAGCTTAGGTAAAAAGTGAGAAGAGATCAAGCAGAAAGGATACAAATGCATACATTCAGAGTAATAACTATGATAACAATGAAGATATTATCCTAGATATTAATGTTGTAGAGAAAGGATAACCTCCAAAAAAAATATCCAGCAGAAAAAATTCAAATACCTTATTAATCAATAATTTAGATAATTAAGATATAACTCTCTATAATTTGAATGTAAAGCCAAAAAAATAATAATAAAAGACAGGTTAATCTTAACCTGAAGGAGAAAAGAGCAACCAATTAAATGAAGCCTAAATTATTTCTTATCAAGACCAATATAGTTTAAACTAAAATTAACACAATGGATCGGGTTACTTGAATTCCACATTTAATCTTCAAAATGAACTAGAAAAGAACCCATGAAATCAATAAATAAATAATATCTAACTAACTAAGTAACTAAGAAACCAAGTCTTTTGGTTACAAATATTTCTGTCATAAATTCTTACAATAAATAAAAATGGTAATATAAATGAAATCCATAAAGGCAAATAAAATAATATTCCAAAAACTACTCGATTAAAGAATAATATTAAAGTTGGGTCATTTTTATTTCAAACTTTTGAAATTATAATAAAAGATCTTACATAAAGATGTCTATAAATTTGTATATTTACTTGATAAAAATAACCTCCCTTCAATAATAATGTAATTATTGTTTTAAAATCTACCTAAATTCTCATTAAAATACCAATATTAATTTAAAAAATGTATAAGTTTTAATAAAAGAAATATTTATATCATTTACCAAATTCCATAGTTTTGAAATATCTTGCAAATGGAGGCTGTATAAAAGAAATGTTACAAATATTTACAAGATTATAACAAATTGGTAATTAATGCAATTATTAATAAATTGATACCAAATCCGAAGATATTTTTCTTAAAATATGCATATTTGAGAAAAAGATATAACTTTATGATATAGATAAACACAAATAAGAAAATAATAAAAAATTTGTCGATATTAATTAAATTTAAATTTTGAAATGTAATATATTATTTATTAATTTCTTTTTAATATTTAATTAATGATTAAAAAGGATTTCATTTTACTTATTGTAGTACAATTAATTGAGATTAGAGTAGAGGAAATTTTATTAATTTTAGAAGGTGATAGCTTGCTTGCTTCTTATTATCTCAATTAATTTTTATTATTTTTCAATTTCGATATCTAATTTATTTCATTTTACTGAAACATACACATTCTTTAAATCTTAATTCATTTCTAATATATCTTATTGTTACTAATTTATTCCTTTATAATTTGTTAATCAAAAATAGATCATATTCCATTAAATATGACTTCAAGAAATCCAATTGAAAACAATCTTGATTCAAGAAAATAACTTTTATTTGAAAAATCGAGAAATAAACTAATAATAATGTAAAAATAAAAATAAAAAGGTTTAATCTAATTCATTCCAAATATAATTTTTTTTATTTATTTTTGATCAAAAATCGGTTCACATTAGTTAGATGTTTGTTTATTTATTTATTTGCTTGCTTCCTTCCTTCCTGTATTTATTCATTAAAATATGAGATCTAATGGTTTAATAATTAAACTTGAGAGATTATAATGAATCATACAAATATGTTAAAGGTAGTGATAGAAAATAAAAAACTAATGGTAGAGGTAGCTTAAACATTTATATAACTAAATATCTTAAGAGTACCAATTTTTTGTTTCGTCAAATATTCTTATCTATCTTATTTTCATTATAAGACAGAAATTAATTTGATAAAATATTGTATTATAGATCAATTTCATCTATGATTTAATAGAATCATTTTAAACTTGAGAATTGTAAAAAAGAATTTCTAAAAAATTACTTTAAGGTTTATTTTAGTGATAGGCTTTTTGCAATAAATATATAATGTTGGAATAGATAAAGATGACTAAAACTAAATTACACTCAAATAAATTAAATCATCAGTTATTATTTATTCTGACTCCTGTTCAAATATTGTAAGGTGGCAGTCAAGTGAAATAATATTCAATAATCAAATTAATTTAATTAAAGTGCAATTTTTCAAAATAGAATAGATAGAAAAATCAAACTGATAATTAGAATTTATCAAACCTTTTTTTAATTACAAATAATTAAATGGGTTTATTCTTTTTATGCCATACAAGTTCTAATTAAGACAATGCAAAAGATATTTCTTATAATCCAAAAAACAAAAAATCAATTAATTAAATAACAAATTTTCAAGTAACCACAAATATTACCTACCTTCCTTAAAAAAATCACTATAACTGGCAGCTATACTATTTATTTGCTTAATACTTAGAGAAAAATGGACATTAATTTTTAAATTACTTAATAATAATAACAAGAGCTTTATTCATAAGAAATTTCTCCTTCCGAAATTGAAGAAAATATTGTTTTTAGGTAGAGATAATAACAACGAACTTAACTTCTATCAAAGATTGAAGAATCTATTGATAATGCTAATGAGAAAGATTAAGACGAGTTGATCAAACTAAAGGGATATGTCTTAGGACTCTACACCTTCTTTGAAAATGAATGGAAGGGATTCAGCTAGGAAGGGGATTTAGAAATAGGAAATTGCTATAAATTTTGTATCAATAAGTTAAATATTTTCAAGAATATTCTGAGGTCATTCTTTAGCTACATGAAGAACAAAGGTGATGATATAGTCATAGAATGCTTAGACTCATTTTAAAAACCTATACAAAAAGTCAAGAAGCAGTTTATTCGTTTTTCTGAAAGACACCCTGCTAATAATAAATCCATGCAAGTTCTTTTTGAATATGACAGATATGGCCGTTAATTTGAATATTTTCTTAATTTTTATGCTGTTGACTGGCTCATCAAAAGCAAAGTTAAAGATGTTATTCCTCATTTACTTTCTATATTTTTCCTTCTTCGTTGCTTCTAGACTCCTTAATTAAAAGATTAGCTAAAAGTATATAAAAAAACTAAAAAAATCACTCTACCTAGAAAGGTTCGTAAATCTAATTTATGTGCCTAGAAAAATAAAAATGATTAAGAAAATATAAAGTGCGAGGAGGTTACGAGTATGTAAATTATTGATTCTTTTATACCTTCTTCAACTGATTCTTTTATACCTTCTTCAACTGATTCTTTTAATGGAAGTGAAGAAAATAAAAGCATTGGCTATAGTAACTAAGAGTATTAATCAGTTTTTTCATCTAGCTATTAAGATAATTTTTTGTTTACCTCCTATCCTCAAAAATAATCCAGCTTTGATGAGAATCAAAACTAAACCTAAGATTACTAAAATGTATCATTTTGTTAATAATTTGGGAGATAAAATAGTGAGCCTGAAATATTTGATGGATATTTAGGATGCGAATAATTTCAAACAAGAAATGCTGAAAAGCTAGAATATTATGAAAATTAACAATTTAAATATGAATGATAAATTAGAATGCTTAAAGCATGCTAATTGCTTAATTAATTTCTCTAATTTTAACTAACCAACTACCTCCCTCCCTACCTAACTAACTCATTAATTATATTTATTTTACTCTCTTCTCTACTTAATATATAATTCTTATTTCAGTATTTATCTCATTTATTTATTTGGTGAAAAATTAATTTATATACAGGCATACACTTTAAATATCAGAATTTATTAATAATAAAGTAGATTACTTAAATTTAAGAATGTAAAGCACAGTTAATTATTTCTTTGTTGGAAAAAAATTATACTCATAGATATTAAATTCTCAGAATTTAATTAGTATTTATCTATATTTTATTGTAATCAATATAAATTCTGTAAGATTCTCAAAACCTTTATTTAATTACTTATATCTATAAAATATAAATAGAATAGAGGAAAGAATCTTAATTAGGAATAGAAGAAAAGATAAAACAATCAAATAACTAGAAAATAACGAGGAACTGTAAGTTCATAAGAGGAAAGAGTAAATTTTTTGAAGAATAAAAATCAATCAAGTCATAATAAATATTTTATAAAATATTACTTACACAAACAAATTATTTACAATTAATTAAAATTAAAAAACAGTTTCAAAACTAGCCTGAATCCTAATTACTTACTTACTTATTTTAATTACATAAAATATCTATTTACATTTCTATACATTTCTAATATCCTTGCTCATCAATCTCCATTAATAATTATTCATGTCAAGTTCTTCACTATCCCCAATCAGTTATTGAATTTGTATCACTATTGTTCTTCTTTGTAACAAATGTTTTCTTTTTACCTTTATTCTATTGATTTTTAAAATTAATATTATTTTAACAATATAATTGATTTTAATGACTGATAATAAATTTTCTCTTGCAATTTAGTAATAATTTATTAATAATTTATTGTTAAAAATTGAATTAGATTTTTAGAAAAAGAAAAATTAAAAAATTAGTATTCATATTTGATTATAAAAAGAAAGAGAAATATATAGAATTACTCTATCAGTTATAATAGTCTTTTTGTGCTCCATGAATGTCTTCTTACGATCAGCTGCTATAGTTCTTTTCTTTTTAAATTTATAATGATCTTAGTTTTTAGTGATTCTATTTGCTTGTAGGACAGCATTCTTAAAATTGTAGTTTGGGAAATATATTTTGAAAGACTTCATCACATCGAAGGGATACTTATCAAAAAATCTGGTTGCATCAAGATAGTTATCATTTACATTCTATTAATCTTATTCATTCACTCCTAAAAGTTCAAGTAACTTTTTCATTTTGGTTAAATCTTAATCTTCGATGTTTTTTAAATTCACTTAGGAAGCGATTTTAAGATTGGTACTTGAAGGAGGTAAATCAAAATTTATTAGACTATTAGAGATAGAGTTATTATTCATATTATGTCCTTAGTATTATGGTACTACTTAAGAGGCTCTTCTTATGAATTAGTTAAGCATTTAAATACTGTTATTAGCTTTTTTCTAATCTTAAAGTTATTTATTGTTTTTCATTAAATCTGGAGCTTTTTGATCGGGAGATTAGGTAATTTCTTTTTAAATTTACTACTTTTACATTAACGTTTAAACAAATGCTTAAATAGAATTAGTATTGCTATCTCTTGCTTTTTTAAGCCTTTCTTCTTTTGATCTTTACTAATCAGTTTTATTTTTTCTCAAAAGCATCTTCTTTTAAATTTTGGCTATTTAATTTAAATCCAGCTCTGTTTTAGGGGATTATAATTTTTCTTACATATTTACAATACTATTAGGATCAGGTGGCCATTTAAAAGCACTAGTAGAAGGGTTACTAAACTGTTTTGATGGAGAGCTAATAGCATTTATAGAAGCTGTTTATTATCCACCACTTTACTTTTATGATAAAGGAAATGATGATTGTGTATTATTCTTTGAATTACTATTATTAGGCATTTTTAATTAATTAGAGCTGAAATATTAATCTGAATTCTACTAAATGTCATTGATATTTCTTTTCACAAAATCGAGATCATTTAATGTTGAAAAGATTTACGGGTTTAACTGTTAGTTAGACGGTGCGCTTGAAAGAAGCTCCTCTTCGCAGAAATGCCATTAGTGTTTATTATATGAGAGATTGTTTATGGATATATCCTTAAAGGAGTTTTGAGTTTTTTTATTTTCCATACTATGCTATTCTTAATTATAATTTGTTTAATATTGAGCAAAGCTAACTGATCTAGGTTTAACTTATTCAGTTTACCCGCTTTCATTATTTGTTTAGACATTAAGTTTATATTATATCTATCCACTAGCACTATTATTAGTATTTTCTTACTCATCATTCTCTTCTTCGTTGATATTTTCTGAAACATTTGAAAGTATCATATCATGAATTCTTTAATTGAATGCAGATAATTTCTATTACGGAGGTGATTTTGTATTTAAATTCTTATTTTAATTAGGTATTCCCTCTATTTTTTAGTTTAAAAGCTCATTTTATTTTTCAAGTTATTCCTATAAGCTATTATTTGATTCATCATTCTCAAAGCCCTCGTAATCTTCATCCATATCTGTGCAATCTGATTCGTCAAAATAAGTGCTTGCATCAAAATATCCATTGTTATCAACCATAAATTTCTCAATATCTTTCTCCATTTAAGCCATATTAGTAAGAGTTTTATATCTAGTTCTTTTTAATGATCTTTTAAAATTAGCTCTAATTGCTTCATTATTCTTATTATAGATTCTAATAACTCTTAGTTAGTGAGGAGTATAAAAGATGAGTTAACAATTTTATACTAAGTGAGTAGAGCTTCCACAGCTCAAACACTTTTAATTGAGCATATAATGATTAGAATTGTAAATAAAATTATCTCTTAAAAAACAATAAACTTCTCTATCTTGAGGAAATTCTTCAATAGTTTACATGAACTCATGTAAAGATAGGCATTAAATACGAGACACTCCTAAGCTTCTTACATTGTACTAAACACACTTTTTATTTGTAAAGAATTCCACTGATCCAAAATGATCTCCTCTTTTTAACTTCTTAAAAGGTTTTATGCAATTATGAGTCAATTTATTAATATCCTAACTGACATCCATAAAAATCTCTACTTCTCCACTTGCAACAAAAAATAAAAACTATTCTTCCAATATACCCCTCTTCATTATTAATTCATCTGGCCCAAAGCTCATCTCCTTCATTGAAAGAGCAAGTTTTTAAATAAATGGTGTAGAAAAATTCTATTTTAGATAAGGAATTTACATTAAAGATTTGACATAAACTTCTTTGAATATTCCTTCTCTTAAATACTTTGATAGCTAATTGAGACTTTAATGTTAATTTGAATATATATTCCCCTCTTTATTGATATATTCTAAATACTTTCTAGCTTATATTTATAAATCAGGAGATACTTCCATAAAATTGAGATAACTATTTTAAAAATATGATAAAATTAATAAGGAATTCTGATAAATTGTGAAAAGATATCTGTTTATGGTTTTTTAAAAATACTAGCTAGCTAGCTACTTACTTACTTACTAATTTCATATATAAACTAAATTGATAATTAGTTATTTATTTTATTCAAAAAATTTTTTTAAACTAGGACTTGACCTGATTTATTTCAAATTAATATTTTCTATCATTTTAAAGTTAAATAGTGGTTTTTAAGATTATTCAATTTTTTAATCAATCTCTTTTATTTGATTAATGAAATAAGATTAACTCATTAAAATAAGGCTGTTTTGAAAATAATCTTAATTCACTCAAAACTAAATTAAATTTTATTAAGTAGAATTATTTTGTAAGCAAAAATTACCGATTAAGTTCTTTCAGCCTTCCTTTAAACTTTCCTTCTTTTTTAGCTATTTCTCTGATGATTTCACTAATTTAACTGAGGACATAACCAAAGAAACCACTCGCTAGCAACCCTAAGATAAGTATATAAAACATTTCAATTTCCGTTTAAGGGCAATAATCGCCAAATCCTATTGTACCAATTAAAATAACTGAGAAATATAGACTCACAATGTACTTTGAAAACATTCCATTTTAAAGAACATTTCCTTCTTAAGCAGAATAATGTTATATCCAATTTTCATATCCATGCTCTTTTTCCCACCTTGCAATATAGTAAAATGTGCAAGCGAAAAAATGGCATAGTAGAAAGGTTTAGAAAAATAGAATAATGACTTGAATAAATACTTAACTTTTTTCATGCATGTGAAATTACTCCCTAAATTTAGATACAATTTCTTTTAAACTCTTGATTTTCACAAAAAAGAAGAGCTTTTAAAAACTAGAAAAGACATAGAGGGTTTCATATAGGCATAATAGAGCGAGAAAATCAAAAATGAAGAATTTAAATGCATACCTCTTAAAAATTCTTCTCTTTTAAACTACAATACAACCTTTATCATAGAAAGCTGTGTAAAAATTAATGACGATCTGAGCAAATAAGAATAGCCTCATAATATCATACGTTTAGTATTCTATAATATCAACTGTTTTATATTAAAAAGCGAGCTCAAAAGGTATTGTAACTAAAAAGAATAATATAAGTAATCCATGAAGAAAATCAGTAAAATTAGATATTTTAGAATATGGCATTATAACTGGTATTTTTTTCGAAATCTAATCAAAAAATGTCAAACATTTATTTTTGAATTTTGTGTAAGGATTTATCACAAATTTTAAACTTTTCTTAAGTAGTAAACTCATAATTCTAATCTTTCTAAGAAACCTAATATTACTCCTAACAACTCTTGCAAGTTTCTTACTCTTTTAACCAAAGCCTTCCGAAAATTACTTAGCTGATTTATCATCTATAGCATTTATTTAATGTTCTTCAAGAAGATGAGGTCTCCTGAATATCATAGTTTTCTTTAAAGTAAATAAGAATTTATTGACATATCTAATAATTTAAAAGAATCCCTTTTTCCAAATTAACTTAGGATCTCTATGCTAAACAGGAATATAGGTGGACTTACCTAAAAATTAGGATCTAAATTCATATCCTTACATACGTTCTAGATTTCTTTATTCCTCATCTACAATACTCGTTTTTTAAAAATGACTTGAGAATAACATAGGTCTTGAATTATTATCTTTTGAAAGGGGCGATCTAGAGATAATGCTATCATCACCTACTAATCTTCCAATCTAATTTCTACTTTCAACAAATCTAGGTATCATGCCTGACTACCTACTGCTATTACCTATAGAGCCATGAAGACCCTAATTTCCAAATACTAAGCTTTAATCTTAAATTACATCAATTGATCCTTATTCTAGATTCAATATTGGTACTTAGCTTATACCTTATATAGTTCCTACAAGACTTTCTTCTATATAAGAAGATTCGCTTTATCCTCTCTCTAAGCCCTTTTTTTAACTAAGATTTTAATTTTAAAAATGCGGTTATAAATCATTATTCTTATGGCGATTGAGGATACTATGCTTGGAATCTTCCTTTTTTGTTTCTATTCGACTATTAAGTAGCATACTATAACTTCCTTCTGGAGTTTATTTAACAGTATTCGAATTCATGTTATTTTCATTACCATTTTAATTTCCTTCTTCTTTTGTTTACATTGTGCTAAAGTTTTAATTGCTACTTAT
The DNA here is from genome assembly GCA_000260095.1 of Tetrahymena borealis. Classification (NCBI taxonomy): domain Eukaryota; phylum Ciliophora; class Oligohymenophorea; order Hymenostomatida; family Tetrahymenidae; genus Tetrahymena; species Tetrahymena borealis. Next base: position 165,384 of record JH651325.1, read on the forward strand.
CATCACCATAAATTTCTAACTTGAACCCTACTAACTCATTCAAAATATATGGAAGCAATAACTTGTCTCTCTTATATATAAACCTTCTTAAATCGTAGAGCTTAAACTGGTATTACAAATTAAATCACTTGTATTTTTATACAATTTCAAGATGAATTTATTCCCTATTTATTTTTTATCTTGCAAATATCTAAGGCAAAAAGAATGTAGAAGTATAATAATTAAAAAATTTTATATTTTCTAGTCTCTTAAACCCCCTTTTTTTGCTAAAGAAAAATATATTCTTGAAAACAAAATCTGTTTCAGTGTACAAAAATAAGAATTAATATCTGATTTTTTTTTTATAAACTAACTTACAGGCTAAGGATATATACATCTTTACTTTTCCCAAGCTATATGAAAATTATACCATTACCAAAAGTGCTTGCCTACTGGTTTATCTACATACCTTGGTTTAAACTACTGTATCTAGGGCTATGGATTATTATCTTAGCCAATTATATATTCTCTCAATGGTTATATTTGAGAAAACAAATTTAATATTCAATTAAGTTTATGCAAGAATTTGAAATATTTCTGTGTTTCATTACCACAAATCGTTAATAGTTTCAGAGAGATTATTTATGAAAAATTAAATAAGAATCACAAATTTCTTCTATTTTTTAGATTCATCAAAATCATTAGTTTACAAAATACACTTAATAATTTTAAATAATTTGTTTAAAGAGGATAATTCGCTTAAGAAAAAAATGTAAATAGACATCGAAATGTTTTTAATTAGTAAGTAAATTGGGATATATTTGAATGATAAAATAAAAATAAAAGATAAAATAACTTATAAAAAAGTTATATTCCACTTGCATTATCATTCTCGAAAAGTGAATATTTATTTCACTAATTTTATTTCATTACCCTTAAACTTTTTTTCAAAGATACTTAGATAACAAAATAACATGTTTTTTTATAATATTACTGGTAAGAAATAAATATGATCTTTTATCCTGGATCTAGAAAAATCAAACAGTAAATTTAAGGATTGAACTACTAATATATTGATTGATTGGATCCTTAAAAATTAATTCAGGATTAATCAAAATACTCTCATATCAACCTTTAATATCCTTCGAAATAAAAGATATCAAACTTTTTTAATTTAATAATGAAGTGCACACATATAATTATTTCTTCCATAATTTTTAATTAAATGTATTTTAAGTTAAATAAAAACTAAAAACAAAATGATAAAAATATTAAAAATCATGTTAATGTTAACTTAAAAAATATATATTATTTCAATTCTTATTTTTTTATATAATTATAAAAAAATACTCCCCCACCGGGACTTGAACCCGGGTCTCAAGGGTGAGAACCTTGTATCCTAACCAGCTAGACTATGAGGGATTGATGAAAATCTATTTATTTTAAGAGAGATAGGTAATATAGTAAAGATTTTGACTAAATAAAAAAATAAAAAGCGCTCGATGTAGGGATCGAACCTACGACCTTGCGGTTAACAGCCGCATGCTCTAACCAGCTGAGCTAATCGAGCTATTCAATAATTAAGTTTAAGATCGAAAAGTAAAATAAAATTTTTAAATTTGATCACATTATACATTAAACAAATAAACTTTCTTTTTAACCTAAAATTTAATTTTTAAATTCTATACTAAAGAAAAACTCATTAGAATTTAAATTGTATTGATTTATTTTAAGAATAAAATTATGCAGTCTTTGAATGAAGGAGTGTAGTCATAAATAAATAAATATATTTATTGAGTAATTTTATGAAGATTAAGAATAACAACAAATATTACAAAATAAATGAATTCAATTATGAAAATATTATCATTTATATATAATTAATCTTTCCTTATATTTTAAAAATTTAATAAGCATTCTAAGTGATAAAGTAAAAGAATAAATTGAAATGTTCTGAGAATTAAGTTTAATAAAAACTGTATGAGATAGAAGTATACTAATAATAAAGTAATTGTTAATTAAATGATACAGATTTATAGTGTGAGAGCGCTATATAAATCTAAAATAAATCAATATGTCGAATGAGGATGACATAATGATGAAAATGTATAAGATAATTAGATAAAACATTTGGTGGAATCATTTTAAATATTATGAGAAAAGCTATTAATTTTATTAATCAATTATTTGATAAGAATCATATTTAGCCCTTTTGAAATAAATAGAGATTCTATCAACGAATTCATTTAATTTCATAAATTACTATTTAGACTATTACCTAGTACAAAAGAAAATTAATACTTCTCAAAACCCTTTTAAATGCCCACACCAAACAATAACTATGCTAAATAGAATTCTAATTTAGTCAATAATTAAAATGATAAAAAGAATATTTTTACAGTGATATAGAATAAGTAAATTTTATAAATAATAAAGAGAGACCTATCTTTTGTTGTGAAAGGATATTTTTTTAATGTATTAGTAAGTAGATTTAGATCTTAGTGATTGAATATCATTAACTTTTTAAAAATAAACAAATTATTTCTTTATCTTTAAAAGAATTAAAGAAAATAAAATGTAATGTTTAGATGTATCATTTGATAATAAAGATTCATCTAACTTTGAACAGCAATAATCAAAACATTAATAATTTTCTAATTCAATTACCACCACATTTACGGATACTTAATTAATCAAGCAGTTAATTAAATATTACTATCCTTGTAGATTCATATGGAAACTTTCAAACAAATTTCCTAGAAAATATCTTGGAATATTGATATTTTATTAATTCAAAAAATTTACTTTTTTGATAATTTTTTAAAGTATTCAGAGAAATATAAGTAAAATATAAATAAATATAATAGGGATTAAAAGAAAAGTAATGCAACGTATGTTATATAAATCTTCGAAATCTAATTAAAAGTATAAGGTATTAGAAATAAAGGAGTTTTCATGAAAAAATATAGTATTTTAACAAAAACACATAGAATATCATATCTTAGCATCAATTATATTATCTTCTGCTTATTATTTTAATATTTCTCAAAGGAGGCAGTTTTATTTAGTATGATTTCCATTAAAATATCAACATCTATCAATTTATTTCATGTAGATAATAGTCTAACATATTAGGAACTAAACAAATTCTCTTTGTAAGTATATAGGAATAAGATCTACAAATATATAGTAAAGATTGCAAGATTTCTATAAGATTATCACTTTTTCTAAAGATAGTAAGATATCTGAATTTCTTCTCGAAACTTGACATAATTTTAGATGTATTCAATATAATCCATAATACATATTTCATTTTAAGGATTTTTTATGATTAATTGTATGCTTTAATTCTCCTCCTTAACATAATAAGCTAGTTTTATATTGCGATCAAACCTATTTAGATATTTTAGTTATGCAAAAAGAGAAAAAATTTTAAAGAATAATAGTTCATTCCTAAGAAATAATGAATCTATTAATCAATCCTTTAAATTCTTCCTTACTAAAATCTGATAAAGAATGATTATTCATATTATAGTTGAAAAGTAGACAATTAGTTAGTTTATTTCACATAAAAATTAGAAAATATAATTCTTGTAAACAATTAGTATAATATCAAGGAATGAAAAGAAAATAACGGAAACCTATTTCATAGAGGGAATATGATTAATCTACTGTAAGAATAAGGAAATAGATTTGACATTTTATGATTACTTGTCTAATAAGACTATCAAAAATGATAAAACATAATAAGACATCTTATATAATTAAAAAAATCAAAGCCTACAAATTAATTTGAATAAAATTCTATAAATGCAGTAAAGAATTTGCAAGTGTAAATTGGATAAGAAATAGCTATTATTTTTAATTCGAGATAAATTGAATGATTTAACTCGATATTAGATGAGAATTCTATTGAAATTTACTCTCACCTTATTAATTCGTTCATATATCTTTCTCTTTTTATATTATCTTCAAAGTTTATTCTAAAGCCATAGTAAATAGTAAATTAGAAAATCTTAGAATGTTTGAATTTGAGTAAATTGAGTAAAAGAATATTATTTCAAACAGAGAAGAATTTTTGCTTGCTTAATAATAATGGTTTCTTTACTTATATTTATAATTAAATTTCATTTACAGTTAATTTTGTGGAGACATAAACTCTATCTTTGATTAGGAATAATCAAAACTGATAAATTTCTTTGAATTTAAAAAAGTATTAAAATTGTGCAAGTTGAATTTAATTAAATTCCACGAGTTTATTTGTAATAAAAGAATGTAAATCTTCTTTGTTTTAATATTATTATAACCTAATTCAGATGGAAAAAGAGATTCTTCTGTCACTATTATAATATTTTTAATGTAATAAATCAGGATGTTCCTTATTTTTTCATATAAATTTTTGTTTTTTAAAGCAAAAATGAAATCATTTTGTCTTGATCCCCTATTATGTCCTATATATTTTCTTTTTAATCCTTAAATAATTTGAATATATACCCCAATAATATTAAGGCAACCTATCATAAACTATATTAGAATAAACGTTATCCTTCTATCATTTAATTTGAAAATACTAATAATTTCAAATACAACTTTGCTTAATTTATCTTATCTTTGTTTTCTTATCAATTATAAAATAAACTTAAATAAATTTTTAGAAGAGCAATATAGTATTTCATTTCTAATATTTAACTTTATTTTATTATGAGTTAAATTTTCCAGCAAGTTTATAAAGACCAAAATAATTACTCTAAAACTTGATTTAAGCTAAATTTTTAGTATGATTACTCAAAATCATTGACAAAATTAATCTATACTCAAATAAATGAAGGTAAAGAAAAAGAAAATGAATGGAAGGAAAAGCTTAAAATAAATAGGTTAAAGATAATGTCTTGCTTTTGTCTGAAGTCAATTACAGTAAAAATAATAATATTATATCAGAAATAGAAGAAATTGAGGGGAAAACTATAATTTTCCTTATCCCTTATAGGTAGAAACAGAAAATAACAAAAAAGTGTTACCCAGAAAATTTTTTTTAAATTAAGTAAATTAGTAAGGGACAGTAATCATGAATTAATTTGAAGAGAACTAAGGAATAGTTATTTAGAAAATCTTAACCCATTTACAATTGATTAGTAAAATTATTGAATGTATTTTCAAAACACTGTCCTTTATAAAATATTTAAAATCAGAGAAAAATATATCAACAAACATTTTTTTAAATGAATACTGTTAATTTGTGTTCATATTCCAATTATTAATATAAGTAGTCTTTATCTTGATAAAACCTCTTTTAACTTATTACAAGCTATTATTCTCAGATATACTTTGAATCATTCAGTAAGAAATAAGAGTAAAATAAAATGAAATGCTTTCTTGCTTAATTTTTTTGGGTTGAGAGGGAACAAATAAACAAACTAATTTCAAAAAAAGAAAGAATTACGTCAGCCAATAAAATTGCTAGCAAATATGCTTTTAATAATTTAATTAAGAAAGCAACGTCTTTATTTTTGATGAATTTAACTTAGATGATAAGAATAATTGTTGATTTATATTGATCTGGCACAAAATAATTATGAACAATAATAAATTAATTAAATAAAAAATTAGATTTTTGTTAGATTCTAAGAGACATTAAAAAGGAAGTTAAGTATTCTTTTTAAGTTCTATAGCAGCTCCCGAAAATACTATCTTGAATTGATATCCAATTAATCAAAAATAGATTATTAGCATAATTAAAATATAAAGCAAACAGTTCTTAAATATGATTGAATTCAATAAAGAATGTCTTATTGACATGCTTAAAAATCAAGACTATCATTTCTATTTGATATTCCCCTTAATCTTTATAGGTTTATACACCCTCTACTTGAAGAAGTTTAAGTACTACAGCGATGTTGAAAAGCAAACTTGGGATGACAGACGCTCAAATTCTAAGAGAGGAAACCCTCCCCCTTCTTACCCTAATGGTTGGTTCCGTGTTTGCCATAAGAGCGAAGTCTAAGTTGGTTAATCTAAATTCTATAAAGTTAATGGACGTCATATTACTGTTTTCCGTGGTGAAGATGGTTTTGCCTATGCTCTTCATGCTTATTGCTCACACATGGGTGCTAACCTCGGATTGGGTGGTAAGGTTAAATGGAACAGTTGTATCGAGTGCCCCTTCCACGGTTGGTCTTTCGATGGTAAAACTGGTAACTGCGTAAATTCTGAACACATGGATGATAAGAAGTGCTCTCACCACACCTACCACGACATTAAGAATATGACCAAGGGATCTGATGGTAAATACATCAAGACTTGCGAAACTGGTTCTCCTTCTAAAATCCAAAAATTCCATGTTCGCGAATAAAATAACTTAATTTATGTATGGTTCCATTCTAAGAATGCCGAACCTTCATATGAACCTTTTGAAATCAATGAACTTACTCATCTTGAAGATAGAGGTGAAGTCGCTGATTATGTTAATTGCCAAATCTAAGAAATTCCTGAAAACGGTGCTGATTTCAAGCATTTCGAATATGTTCACTATGCCTGGGTTGAAATCCTCTTCCCCTGGATCAAGTTCAAGTGGGTACCCAAGGACAGAAAACCTACTGACAAAGACTTCAATGAAATTATGAGAAACCACCCAAATAAGAAGGTTTAGGCCTATTCCAACAAGCTCTTCGATAAGTACACCAATGAATAAAATAAAACCCATATTAACAACCTTGTTTTGGATGCTTACCTCGTTTTCTTCGATAAATTCGAACTCTATATATAAACCGCCACTGTCTTCTAACTTGGTTCTGGTACCGTTTTCCTCTTCTTGAAGTTCCCTTTCTGGGAAGCTGTAGTAGTTTAGAGTGTTACTCCTGTTGGTAAGTTCAACTAGCTTGTTCACCATAAGATGTACACTAGTTGGTGGTTACCCTACTTTGTTTCTGCTTACATCCTTGCTGGTTTTAGAAAGTAATTCATTTCAGATAAGATCATCTGGAACAATAAAATCTTCGCTGATAAGCTTACATATAATTCTAAAGCTTATACTGATGAAAGACTCCTCAACTGGAGAGAATGGTACTCCTAATACTACGAAGGTTGCGATTAATTTGAAAAGTAATAAGAAGCTTTTGAATGGTGATTCTAGTGATGGAAATAATATAAACCCCATATAAAAATATAAAAATATCAATACGAATTTAATTCTAAAGAATTGGAAATACATTTACATTTTTTCAAAATAATTGAAGAAATTAAACATTTTTAAAGTATCCATACACATTTATTTGCATAGTTATTAGTTAGTTAGTTAGTAAATTTATTAATTATCCTTTTACTCCTCTTTTTGACTATTTTTTAATTTCTATCCAAAAATAAATTTTGTAAATAATAGATCTATCTATCTATATCTTAATAATATAGATCTCAGAAATACCACTAAATATGGAGTAAATTTAATATAGTATCTAATCGACTTGTATTTAAATTAATGTAAACACTCCATAGATATATTTTTTTAATCTCTTCAATAGAAATCAATAGAAATCCAATTCGAATTTACATTCAATCTTATATATTTCTTTAAATATCTTGAATGTAATATAAATTTGAAAGTTAAGTAAGATACGAAAAAGAAAAATTAAAATAGAAATTGTTCTACCATAAACAAACATAACATATTAGACTTATAAAATATTTAATAATATTTGATCATTCTAACTAATCTCTCCACATTACAATTTTCTGCTTTTCTTTTCTTCAAACTGATTTTTAAAACAAACCAAATAAAAACTAGAAATATTATATTATTCTTTCTTATTCAAATTAATAGAAAATTGTGAAGGTGAAAAAGTTCTACATATGAATTACTGAAAGTAATTCTAAATCTGTAGATGATGTAATTTAATTTAATTTAATTAAATTTCATTTCATCTAATAAATTAATCGAATTCAAGATCTCCTTAAATAATTTTCTATAATTTAAAAAGATATCGCTCATTTTTATTATAAATCAGTTTCTGCTTTTTATACACATTATTTTATTCTCTCAATCGCATCCTAATTATAAAAAAACAATTTAGAAGCATTTAATAAATATGTTAAGAAACTTTACTTGACAATTATCATTCTGTTATTTATTAGGTATTTTATCTAACTCTAATTTACAATGAAAATATGATTTTATTGACAAACTACAGCTAAGTTACCCTATTGTTTATTTTTATTATCTCTATTCCTAGTTTAAGTATGGATACATTTATTCAAACAATTCACTTCTTAAAATATTTTCTCTCGACTGTTTATCTATCATTTCCTACTTAGCATCTGAAGTCAAAACTCCATACCAATATTTTGCTCTTTCCTTCAATTTATAAACATTTGGAGCACAATTATCACACATTTTATTTCTTAATTATTATCTTTGTAAGAAATTATTTATTTTTTCACTTATTTAAAACTAAAACTAAAGAGAATTTAAATATTATTAATATTTCTTAGTAGTTCTAGAATAAATTACTTTTTGGATTAATTTAAAATACTTAAATCATAACTAATAGTTTAGTAAAAATAAAATCTATTTTTGAAATAGTAAAATAATCATAAAAATAAATTATTTTTGAAAGTTAAGAAAAATCAAAATAATATAATGAATGATAATTTAATGATTTGGAACATCATTCATTCATTTTATTATTTATTTAATATAGAAAAGATACTTACTATTGATAAAATCTCTAGTAATAACAACTAGATAATATAGAAAATTGATATAAATTAATTGTATTTATCAGCAAAGAATTATCAGAAGGCTTAAAGAGATAATAAAGCAAGTTTAAATGTTATAATAAACAAAGCACTCATTTTATTTTATTATGGATCATACAAAGACATTTTAAATCACTCATTTTCAAATATATATAATTCTAAAATAATAATATTTTTTAATTGTTTATTATGGGAAATACAAAAAATATTCTAAAATCCGAGGTGTTCTTTCATTTTATTATTCTAAAATAAATAGGACATTCTACCTATCTTGTATTCTTTTAATCCCTAATAGATTTTTTCTAATTATTATTCATAATTAACTTTTTTAAATGTATAAATCATTGAAAATTGATATAAAAGATTCTTTAAAAACATCAGAGAAATATCAAAATATCAACTAAAAAAGAAAAATATAGCTTAGAAATTAGGAAAGGAAATGGACTTATCAAAGGAGTATCCTATCAACGTTGCTTATATGCATGGTAGTGATAGAGGACATAGTTGTGGATACTGTAAAGATAAAACAGGTACAATTCTATTTCATTTATTTTTTAAAAATTAATCTATTCATTTTGCTCATTTTAGGAAGCTTTACTTATGGATTTGATACAAGTGCAATGAAACCAGAAGTGTATAAAAGCTTAATGGATTCTGGATGGAGAAGATGTGGAACTTATTTTTATAAACCAGATCTTTTTAAAAGTTGTTGCAAGTCCTATTCTATTAGAATGAATGCTACTTAGTTTTAGATTAAGAAATCATAGAAAAAAGTAATGAAGAAATGGAATAAGTTCATTTACTAAAAAGATGATAAAGCTAGTGAAACAAAAATGTAGGAAGAAATCAAAAAGCCTTAGCAAAATTAAGAAAAATAAATTAAAAACGATAAAAGCTTTGAAAATTCTAAAAAAGTTGTAGATTACACTGTTATAGATGACTAATAATCAGAATTAAAAGAATTAGTAATTAGTTTAGCCTAAGCATGTGAAATCTCCAAAAGTTTAATTATTGGAGAACTTAAAAATCCTTCTATTATTATAGCAAATATTTCTTTTACTAAGAAGGAGATTCTTGATGTTTTTAAAATCTTACCTTCAAGGTGTCCTAAGAAAGGTTAATATTTCACAAATTACTTTATGCTTTTCTTTGCTAAAAATAAAGAAGCTCTGTAAGGAACTAAACCAAATACTTTTATAGAAAATTGTTAAGAAGTTTTGAAGCCTCTCTTTGAATAATTTATCAAAGACTATCAATATGAAATAGATTTAAATGGATAGGTTAACTTCTTTGTTAAGAACTCTATTGAAAGAAAGTCATCACTTAAAATTGAATAAAATCCAATTGAAAAGAATAGCTAGCAAATTATTATCAATTAGACAAATTCAAAATCTTAAATTCCAGTAGATTAGACTTCTAAAGATATTTAAAAATCAGATGCATAAATTAAGAGTGTAGCTTCAATGTCTAAAATGTAATAAGAAAACTAAGGAGAATCTAAAATGGATGAAGAAAATAAGAGCTTGGATACTTCTATTCACAAAGATGCTATTAAAAAGAATGTAGAGTTCATTAAAAAAGGCAAAGAGCATAGAATGGATGAATCATTTAAAGATAAAAGTAAGCAAAATAAAGAAGGAGATGAGTAATCTTATAACAACTACCACTGGGAAACTGACAAGTTCACATATAATGAGATCAAAAAAGGTAGGTTAACTATTAAGATTTAGTTAGCTAAATGCGATGAATAGAATTTTGCCATGTATTAGAGATATTGCTAGGAAATTCATGAAAAATCCAAAGAATCCTTAGATGGTTTTAAAGGATTTTTATGTGAAAAAACTTTAGTCTTCAACATGAAAGCTTCTGAAATTGACAAGGATTAAAAATTGTTATTAGGATGTTTCCACATGAATTATTATTTGGATAATGAATTCATTGCAGTTGGTGTTGTTGATATATTTGAAGATAATTTATCTTCTGTATATTTCTATTATGAACCTAAATATTCTATTTACTCCATGGGAATTGTTGGTGCTATCTATGAAATAGAATATATCTAGTAGCTCAACAAGTATTTCCCTAAATTTTAGTATTATTATTTAGGATTTTATATCTAAGAATGCTAAAAAATGGTCTACAAAGGTGATTATGGTCCTTCTGAACTTCTCTGTCCTCGTACTTATAAATGGTATCCTCTTGATGAAAAATCTCGTAAATTCATTGAATCTAAGCCTAAAGATCCATCCCTTGCTCCTCCTTAAGAATAAATAGATGCTAGAATGTCTCACTCAACAAACCTTAAAACACTCTAAAAATTTGTAGAAGAGAAAACGAGAACAGCTTTCTAAAATTAGATTATCCCTTCTAAATAATTCTTCTCTTTTTTTAATTAATCTCTCAAAAATACCTTTTATGCTATAGCCTCCGTAATTGATCAAAATTTGTATCCAACTCTTTTATTCCATTACTCACAAAAATGAAGGTGGGTGGAATTATTATAAGAATTATACTTATTCCTAATTTTGTGTTGGTTGTTAGGTAGGTGTTGACTAAAAAATAAATCTTTATTCTAATTACTTTACTTAAATTTAACTATCTATTAAATACTAAAGTTTATTTAAACACTATTAAAATTTAATCAAAAGATTATTGATTGATTTAAGATTTTTTTAAAAAATGGATATCCATGAATTAATTTATGTTTATTATTATGCTTTTAAAAAGATTTCATATCTATAAATTTTATTCAAGCTATAGAATAAATGTTATCTTTTTCAAGTCTTAATAATCTGATCGATCAATGTTCTGATCCTGAAAGATATCAGACTAATAATATTATATTGTTATTTATAGACTTTTAGTTAAAATATTAACATTTTTAAAAGATTTATTAAATATTATTTTGATGGAGAAGCCAAACAAAATAATTTTAAATAAAGCAAATTAGTATTTTTTTAAAAATTAAATCATAAATAAAAAAAATTATTTAAACTCTTTAAGTCAATATTTACTTTTAATCAAGCATAATTTTTTAAAGCCTTTTAAATAAATTATATTCTACTATTTTAAATAATTTTGAGTATTATTATATATCTACTATTTATTTAAATATATTATATTCTACTATTTTAAATAATTTAATATAATTATATCTTCTAAGGACTGTTTATTTTTCTTATCTAAATCTTAAATTTTTTTTTAAATTACTGAAAATTTACTGATTTAATTTCTTATTATTACATTATTTATCTTATTATTTTGTTTTCTAATAATATAAATACTAAATTAGCAAAAATTTTAAATTAAAGATTATCGGATTACAAAAGATATGAGGAAATTTTTTATTATACCTTTTTGGAGGATTGAGCAGATACTTAGATTAAATTATCTTCTTTCTACATTTTTCTTTTTTTAATTTATGCTTGAAGGGAGTAAAATGAAGAAATAAGCACATCAAAATTTAATTCCTATTTCAGGTAAAAAATTCTATGCTTTACTAATTGATTATAAAGCTTTATATAGGTAAAGGATAATTAATAAGGAGAATTGGTCATAGAATTTGATTAATTATTAATTAATTATTGGCCAAATATTATTTCATTCTTAAATTATATATAATCAGAAAAAGTGAAATATCAATCAATACATTAATTAACAAATCAGCTCAAAAAATATTAAACAAATTGATTATTTTAGGCACCATTAAATATTGATCATATTTACAAAACTAAAAATGTTCCAAATCTTAGCCATATTTCTCTCTTCATTATTTCTAGTTAGTAGCCAATCAATTGTCCTTCTCAATAAGCCTCCTTAAGAAACATTATTCGATTATAGCCAGCTTTATGAAATAAAATATGACAATACATAATAAACAGATTTATTAGAATTCATAATAAATATTAATTCACAAGATGGAAATGACAAGTTTAATGATTGGGGTTTTCTTCTTCTAGCTAGCTACAATTAACTTGATCCGAAATAATTTTAACCTGATATAGTTAAATTGAAAGGCTATAAATCTAAATTCTCAGTGTATTTTACTGAAAATAATTTAATATCAATAGACTCTGAAGGATTGGCAAGTGCTAAGAAAACTTTAGTTTTAGATATAGCAAGCGAGGCTGGAAATTAAAATAAGAATATATATTTTTATATTTATGGACCTTATGAATTTGGAAAAGGAGCACCTTTAAAGAATGAGAATAACTACAAATTGTTTAAAGCCTCCTTTTAGTTAAAGGATTCGATGAGTTGCTTAAAAGATTGTAATCGCTATAACCTACAAGGTGTTTGCGTTAATTAAGATAAATATGATACATACTGTTTATGTGAATAAGGATTTATAGATAGAGATTGTGGAATAAAAGCTAGATAATTAGTAATAGGTAAATATTTATAAGTTTATACTTAATTTAAATAGATTATTTAGTACTATCAATTTATATCTTTCACTATCTTTATCATAGATCATATTGTTTTAATTCACTTTTACTAATAAAAGGAGATGATAAAGCAATTATTTAGGTTCCAGCTGGAGAAAAGACTTACTTTTATTTTGACATAGATGATGACCATTATGAGGAAAACTAAACTCTTATCTTAGAAATGAAATTTTCAACAGATACAGAGGGGTTTTTGATTTCGATTTTATAAAACATTTAGAAAAATAATTTTTTACCTGACTACTACCTTTGGGTGAGCTTTAGGATTAATGCCATACTTGGTCAATTTTTAACAGGTGATAACAGTAGGTTTAAATATGTAATGGTACCTGAATCCTAAGGAAAAAGACTTGTATTTTTAGTGAGTGCATATGAATCAACTTAATTAGAGTTTGAAGTTTATGTTTTCTAAATTGGGTCACTTGATACAAGCATGATCATTCTATATATTATTCTTGGTGTCTTAGGTTTTATTGTTCTTCTTTACATTCTTTACATTGCTCGTCGCTCTAAGAGATTAAGATAACAAAATTAATGTAAATGCTATCTAATTTTTCAAACTAACAATAAACAAAAATTAAGAACCATTTTTAATTGATAAAAGAATTCTAACTTAATTTAATTAAAATTTATTATGCTTAAAAATATAGAATTAGCTTAAAATTTAGCACTTCATTAAGCAAATGCCTAAGCAAGAGGAAGATAAATACAAATTTAATAGAAGTTAACCGTAGATTAAATAAACGAATTTATGCCTAGCAAGAAATATGATAGCCACATGAAACAAGTTTATAACAGCGATTAATGTGCTGTATGCCTTGAAGAATTTGTAGTAGAAAAAGATTAAGTCAGAGTTACTATTTGCTAGCACCTATTCCACTGTGAATGCCTTGGTGAGTGGCTTAAAAAACAATAAAACTGTCCTTTCTGTCGCTAAGAATTATCAATAGATAAGCTGAAAGAATATTAAAGCAATCCGGTAGCTTATTAAAGTATTTAAGGAATTAAAGTCAAATAAAGTCTTGTGGTACCAATGGGAAACTAATTTCCATCAGCGAATCAAAATGAGCCAGATAATAACTTAAATTAAGTTTAAGCAAACTCTTAGAGAAATATTCCAGCTGCTGCTGCTCCTCATTTGTAATAAAATCATTAAATTACTTAAGATAATAATTTAATTGATAGAGAGTTTTTATAATATAAACAGATGAAGAACCAGCTACCAATAGGAATGAATCCCCAACTAAATAGAAAAGATAGTAAAAATAAAGTTTAAGAAGTAGAATAATAATAAAATCATGAAATTAATCAAAATGGATTTAGCTAAGAAAATTTGAAGAACAATTTTAACTAAAGAGAAGATTTCACTAATGTAAATAATTCTGTTGCCATTTACGAAGCTGCAGAAGGAGTAGAAAATAAAAAGGTGGAAGATGAATAAATAAGCTCCTAAAGAAACAAAATATGAATTATAATTGAAAATAGATAGAAATCGTTTTAATAAATTAGTATAATCACATTTGATTAAAAGAATAATAAATGTAACTATAAAAAAATTAAATAATCATTATTGATTGTTTAAAAATGTGTATAATGTATAAATAAATATTTCTTTTTAGTTGAAATTATTCATTAGTTTTAATATATGTAATCTATTATTTTAATTTATTTATTAACTTTAAATCAATTATACCTTACTTATAATCAATCACCATATTATAATACAAACTCATTATTTATTATACACCAACATATTGGAAGTTTAATTTAAATTATTTTAAGGATAGATGATAAGATTTTTATCAAATATTATCCTAACTTACTTACTTACTTAGTTACTAATTAACTAACTAGCTATATTCATTCCCTTCTCCCTATATTTAAATATTTTCTCTTTCATTACCATTTTTATAGATAAATCTAAATATTCCTTTTATAGTAAAATATCCTTAAAAATAATAAGAAGACCTAACTAAATAAATTACTGCTTGCTTGCTACTTATAAATTATAATAGGGTATATTTCTAAATTATTAATTTCAATGAAGACAAATCTTTAAAAATTTAGAAAATAATGTTTAGTTTGTTAATTATTCAGGAATCATTTTCATCAAAAAGATTTAATGAATGAAATTGATAATTATTTATAAATAATAGAAAAAGATAATGGCTCACCTTTCTTATTTATATAGTCTATTTTGATTAAATTTTACTATTTTAGATTCATTAACCCTTACAATTTACTACTTATTATTTAGAAAAAAGATATTTTAACAAAATACCCAATAATTATATTTGTCAGGGATTATTAATCAAATTGCTTGAATATTAATTTAAATTTTAATAGATAAAATTATATTTCTTAGTTCATACTCATATTAGTGTTATTTTATTTCCATATAAATTAATTTTGACTTTTTACCTAATCTATTCTTCTAAAAAACTTATCATCTATTCATTAATTTTATGTTAAAAAATTTTGATTTAGTTGAATTAGAAAAACAAATTTGTATGGATGGATGGATGACTACAAGATTAGTTGAGAATTATAAAAATAATTTGATCTTAATTTTATGTTATGAATATTCTTCCAAAAATTTTAAAAAATCCAAATTTATTTATGAAATTTTAAGTACGCATTAATATTTCTTTAATTTATAAATACTTGAATTTAAATAGTTTATGAATGATTTTATTCTTACTTTCTACCAATTACTTTATACTTTAGAGTGATCTAATATTTGTAAATTTAAGATTCAGTACTATCATTTTAATATTTTTATTTGGTTCAAACGAAATAATGTTAAATATTAAATTAATGTAATGTATTCCTAACAAGATATGCTTAATAGTCTGACACTCACTACAAAAGGAGAAATAACGTAGTCTCTCAAATGGTATATTTAATCTAAGTGAAGAAGGAAAATCAAATATAAGAGGTATCAAGGAAAAAATTGATGCGTTATAGTAACGCATTTAATTATTCATATCATAATTTTATTTTGTATAAACAAATGTTTCTAGACAGAGGGCATAAAGATGAAGGTAGACGAAAAAAGAGAGTAAATCGAGAGAAGTATAGTCTTTGGGTTGAATACACTTTTATCTTTTTAAAATTACTATCCTATAAGTGTAAGAGTGCTATTGCTAATTTACTATATCAATATAATAACATAAATTTTTTGGCAAGTCTAAGGTTATTAATTCAATAAAGTTGTGTTGCTAATAAAATAACTTAAGCCCAAAAAAGATAAAAATTTTTTGTAAAACATAAAAACTAATTGAAAGTGAAAATAATTACAAAAGGAAAAGCTTTTTTTATAAAACTAACATAAAAATGTAGCTAAAAAATTAATTTATTACTTTTTCAATAATTACCTTAATATTACTTTCTTCTATTCAATCAATATGCGTTATGGACGACTTATAAACATCCTCCAAATATACTAAAGGACGGCTTTGCGATAATATCATTGAGTATTCCTATATCAGAAGTGCTGACGATAACAGCACTCTAGCATTTGATGTCAAATTAGAAATTGTTTAGCAAGATAAATAATCAAATACAATATAACCATAATTTATACTTTTTGCTGCATCCTCAAGATAAATTGATCCAGTTGAGTTTATGAAAACTTAAATGTATTATTGGGAATAAGGAATAAATATGAGTAAAGAACTTCTAGAAATAGATCACAATAGATTCTTTGTTGAAAGAAGTAATTTGAGGGTAAATATAAAAGTCAGTAATATAGTTGAAATTGGGTAGAGAATATATTTCTATTTAGTTGATATTGGTCTAATACATTCTAATAAAATTGTAAATGATGTTTCGTTAATCCAATAATATTTTAGGATAAAATCTAATTCCGACTGCTTAAATAACTGCTCTTATAATGGGATTTGTAGTGACGTATCATAAAGTTGTAGTTGCTCAGATGGATAATTTGATATTGACTGTAGCATAAAAGGCGAAAATATTGTAACAAGTAAAAATAACTAATATAATATAATAATAATTAACATTATTATTCATGTTATTAATTAACACAAATTTATTTTTCACAAATTATTTCTTTTTTTTGCTTAGTTTTACTGAAAAAGAATTGTTAATTGATATCATAAAAATATTAAAGTATTTAATATAAGTTTAACCTTACATTATTTTTTATCAAATATAGTCGATTCCAAAAGAGATTACAATATTATGCCCAATTCTTTTAAATATTTCTACATTGACATCAATTAGATAAAGGAACTAACCAATAAAAAGCTAACCTTGACTTTCTTTTCTAAATAGCAAACAAATCTAGTCACCTTATAACTAGCTCAAAGCGAAAATCAACTTTCAACTTAAATGAGCACTTTAGTGCAACCTCTCAATATATTAAATAATTATAATTTCACTTTTCAACTAGACCTCTCCTAATACAACAATACTGATTCTATTTTATATTAATTTGCTACATTAAGCTAAATTAACTCTATTTCTATCTAATTGTCTTCCCCAGCAATCAGCCAGTAAGAAACTATGATAATCTTATATCTCTGTATAGGATCTGGATGTTTCATTTTAGTGCTTCTTTTCGGTATAGCTATTAGACTCATATTTAACAAAAATAAAAAGATAAATGTAGACTAATAGCAGCAAGCTGGTAATTAATTTTTAAACTCTATCTATCTAAAGCTTACAATTTTAAATATTTTATAAAATATCGAAATTTTATCAATTTTTTTTCTTTTCATATTATAAAGCCTAAGTATTACCAATAATCGAGGTGAATCAAGTACTTCATAACAGCATTCACAATGTCTTCAGCTAATTTTTATCAAAGAAAAGAATATCCAATTTTACTCAATAAGATATTAATGCTTATATGCCCTCTATAGCATATACTCAGCATATAAAAGATTAATTCAAAAATGCTGAGTAGTGTTCAGTATGCTTGGAGGAATTCTTTATAGAGAAAGATAAAATCAGGATAACAGTATGTGATCATGTTTTCCATGAAAAATGTTTGGATGATTGGTTATAACTCAATGAAAATTGCCCTCTTTGCCGCTAATAACACTCCCTTGATATTATGAAGCGACACTCTATTTAGCAAGTATCGAAGAAATGCATACAATTTCTAAGCCAATCTACCTCTATTAACCCTCTCCCAGAAATTCCAATTGAGAATAATAGAATTACCGATATATAAATTAAGAAGAATTCGGAAATAATTGAATTTGTTCCATCTCACCGTCCTAGCAATTGTATAAATAATACTGACTTAATTGCTAACTAATTAGCTTAATTAGCTCATTCTATTTTGTAGGAATCCTAGCCAAAATAAAATGAAGACTAAAATGACACTTAAAATTAAAATAATCTAATAACTTCTCCTCGCGAGTTATTGCGCAGTAGAAGAATTTCTACTATGGAATCAATCCCTTAGTATCTATCATCATAAGAAATGCTAAATTAAAATTAATAAATCATGAACAGATAATTTCCATTCCAGAGTAATTGCTTGAGAAAGAATTCTTTTAGTTCTAGAAGAAGGTTTTCCAATGCAGCAGGAAGACAGGAAATATTATCAATAATAATCTGATCACAAAAAGATTAGTAAGTTTGTTTTTTATATAATGATAAAAAATTCTTAAATGAATGATTGATTGAATCAATCAATAGAAAAGCAAGCAAGCAAGTAGCAATTAACTTTTATAAAAGCAAGTTGTTAAATAATTAAATAAAGTAATAAGCAGAAAAATATTAGAGGTTAGTTAGACCTATGTAAAATAATGATATATCTCGAGATAAAATAGGATAATCTATAACTAATTTTCCAGCATTTTTCCTTATATTACTTAATAACTCCTTAAATTATAATTAATATATTATTACCTTCTATTTATAATCTGTATAATAAAGTATTCCCTCCTATTCATAACCTTCTTTATTCTTTCCAATATGTCCTCTTATTTTATTTAATAATGCTCTCCCATTAAATTTACTAGAATATATAGTGTGTTTATTTCTTTCTTCTAATTTTTTAATAATTTTAAAAATACATATTTATGATTTTTTAATATTTCAAATTAATTAAAAAACAAATTCCAAAAATATTATTTATGTTATTTCACTAGATCATTTCTATTCTTCTTACATATTCTGTCAACATCTTTTTTCAATTAACTGAATTAAAATCAGTCTGAGAAATTCCAATACAAATCGAAACTTTTTTGAAAAAAAAAGAAGAAAAGTATGCAAAGAAATTGCTGAATTAAAATAAAAATAGTATTTATATCACCTAGGATCTGTGTTTTGAATGAAAAGAAATGAAATGATAAAAATAAAATAGAAATGTGGAAACTTGAGGGAAAAATTCACTTGAATGGAGTAAAAAGGGATGGGGAATTAGAGTGAGATTGAAAGATGCTTTATTAGAAAGATTTGTTAATAATTAAAGCGGATTTAATTACCTAAGATTATTTGAGTGTAAATAGTATTACAGAAATGAAAATTAGTTATTATGAGAAGAAATATCAAGTAAGATACACTGATTTAATCACTCATAGCTCATCGATTGGGGAAATTTAATATTTTTTAAAATTATAATTATTCTTTTCTCTCACTAAAACATCAAAATCTTTATACTTTTAACTTTCTTAATATTCATAATTGAATACTTATTTTATTGAGTTATTTTATCAATTCTTCAATAGAAATATATAAATTGATACCCTCTTAGAATTAATAAAATAGTGTAATTCTGCCTATTATAATTCACTTCATAAATATAATCACCCCAATTCATTTCTGCAAATAAACTTACTCTCCATCTCAAAGAATAGAAATTTTTAAAAAAGTAAGTAAGGTTTTAATTTTCTTCAAAAATAAAAAGATTAAGACAGGGGAGCTTGCTAAATATTTTAAAATGTAGCTAGTATACGAAGAATTACAAAAATGTGCTTTTAGGTATTGAAGGTATTTATTTTATTATTATTCAACTGCTAAATAGTACTGTATTAATAACCAATAATGCCTATGACAGTGTAATAGAATCTCGACAATTTTTTACTTGACTATATCAAATAATGTCCATAAGAAAATTAAAATATCAAAAGAATAGAAGAAACATAGTCTGAGAGATTATTTAATTCAGATCATCGGTTTAAAGGGGTAAGTAAGGTAGAGTTGAAGATAATATTTTGATTGGGTAAAGCGAAAAAAGAAAAGTTGTGGGAATTAGATAATTAAAAAAGGAGAGAGTGAATCACTGTAAATTTAATCAGTTGTAAAAAACCTACGGATATGATATATTTAAAATTTTTTTATTTACAGAAACCTACAAATAGAAAATTGCAAATGAAGTATTTATATCAAAATTTCAAGGTGTCAGTTTAGATGGGAATAAAAAAATATATATTTGGCAAATCTAAGTTTGCTACTAACAATCAGTAATAAATTGGAAGCTATTTGTTATGAGGATTCGGGGTTATCAGTTTAGAGTAGGAATTTCAATTTGATTACAGGAATAACAAGCTATTTTTATAAATTTTGTAAAAAATCTTTTTGTATGGATATTTGTCGATTTGATATTTCTTTTTTCTTTCTCAAATAGGATAAGAGATTTTTAAAAATAAAGTTATAGCTCATTAAATAATATCAAATCAAAAAGAAGAAGAATTTCAATCAAGCAAAATCTAATCATTAAAAATAGATACCTACATAGATAGGCTGATTAATTAATTGATTAATTAATGAGTGTTTAGCTTAGTTTGTTAGGCAAATCCTTCAGAAATTTGATCATCCACAATCAATAATTAAAAAGTAAGAGATAGGAGTTCTTGCTTCTAATAAAAGAGTAAAAACCTAATCCCACCTAACCTAAAACAAAACAATAAATAAATAAAAAGATAGAAGAAAGATAGAGAAACATCAAAAAATCAAATAAAAAAAATCTTTCTCATCTTACAAAACTTAGAATAATCATTTATTTCTATTATATACTTTCTTATAACATTTTTTCTCGTCCTCTCATATCATCCAATTGAGAAGAGTCTATAAAGACATCCATCTAATTCCTTATAGTTTCTCTCCCTATACAACCCAACCAACCTATCAACCTCCCTCCCAACCAACATTATACCTTTCTCTGATCCAATTTTCTTTCAATTTAAGTTTATTCAATATCTTTTCTTATCTCTCTTTTAAGGCGCGTATATTGAAAAATGAATAGTGCTACTTCGCAAATTCTCTCCTAATAATACTTGCCAGCATAAATTCAATAGATGATCTTAAATTAATAAAATTAGAATCAATCCTAGCTCTAATAGCTATAGGCTACCTTAGTGGCTATCCAACAGAAGCATATGTAGCAATAAAGCGAACCTCACTCTCCAGATGTTTAAAGTTTAAATAATGCTATTAACAAATAGATCAATGGATCTGCTACAGATAACACCAAGAATATATCAAACTTTGGAACTCCCCTATATTTTAACTCATTATAAGCTAAAGGAAGTCAATCTCAATAAACTGAGTAAATAAGAAATAAAACCTCTTAAGAGTAGGGATAGGGGTCGGGCTTCTTATCTTAAGCCTCGACAATTCCTTAGTTTTCTATAGGTAGTGATAACTAAATATCCTCTTCTACTCAAATAAACCACTCCAGCACTAATATCGGGAATCCATCGTAAGATTGTCGTAATGGAATTTAAAGTGGATTGCAATTTAATGGCTCCCTTCCTACAGTGGAAAGCATAGACTCTCAGTAAAACTTAGGAAACCAAATTTTAAATTAAGGTAGTAGCAACTCATTACTTGCAAATCTGAATGGAGTAAATGCTAATTAATAATTTTGTATGTAAAACGTAGCTGGATCTTTTAATTAAAATATTATGAATTAACAATAACAACAGCAATAATAATTATTTCAAAATTTGTAGGCTCTGTAAGCTTAATAATCCTCTCTCTTGTCTTCCACACAGTTTCCCAATACAAATGCAAGCAATAATATTATGAACAGTAGCAATTAGTAAAATGCTATGTTACAAGCTGAAAATTCAAAATCATAATAAGAAAGCCTATTTAATTAATAATTGATAGCAAGTTAGCTTCATAAGGGAAATCCTAATTAGTTAATTCAACTCTTTACTCCTTAATAACTGTAACTTTAACAATACCTTTTAATGCAAAACTCACTTCTCTCTAATTAATAAGAACTCCTCCCATAGCAAAAGCTACTTTAATAGCTCTATTTATAATAATAGTCTCAAATAAACAACCCCTATAACTCCCATTTGATTGCTTCTCACAATCTAGCTACTATTTTAAACCACCAACCATGTTTAGTTGAGGAGGTTGAAGAGGAAGAGGAATAAGAAGTAGTCGACATTCCTCCTGTTAAAGACGAGCACTTAAGTATGGATGAAGAAGAAAATATAGCTGCTAATTCTAAGACTATTAAATAAATACCTGTTATTCCATAGGGAATAGGATAGGGGTAAATAAGTGCAACTTTATTTGATAAGTCCAGAATAATTGTGAATTAAAGTTTATTAGATAAATAAACGCTTCCCACATAATTTACTTCATTACAGAAACCTAATTAGTAGATTCCCTTTCCAACTTTAAGCCGTCGTAATACTATGCCCGAAAACACTGAAATATCAGATGAAGATGAAGACGAAGAATCTGGTGTAGCTGATCGTGAAAATGAAGAGAGTGAAATTTAATAAATTCGTCGCAGACAAGAATAGCAATAGAAGCTATTCAAAACTTTAAATAAGGTTTATTAAATGTAAATTAACACTCCAAGAATATAGGATGGCGAATTCCAATCTCCCGCCACTCCTTAAGAATAGAAGCATTAAAGATATATAAATCCTTTACGCTTAGAGTATCAAAAGCTTGTTTTTGAAAATACTAATCACATTAAAGGAATTGAGAAAATTAAGTAGGCTATTATATTAACTGATTAACAAATCCTATTTTCTCCTCTTCCTAGAAACTATAAATCAACTTTTTCAGAAAATCTCATCTATCTTGTAGAATCCATTAATAAGGACTCCATTATTCGCAAAAATCCTCATCTCCTCTATGGATCAATTTCTACAACTGGTAGACCTTAATCTTGCTCCATCTCTTCTCAAGCTACTACTCGTTTTTTTGAAACCCCCGGTATGCATCCTCAAGCAAAAATAGAAGAGCATACTCACTAATATCTTAATGATAATTTTTCATTAAATGGAGGATTCAGCTTGAGAAATAGTCTTAAAAAGATTGAAAACAGTAATGTTCCTAGCAATAACTTATTCTTGCAAAAGAATGTAAGTCAATAAGATGATGAAATATCATCTGATTCATTTGGCTAGAATATCGATGTTAACCCTATTAGAGGACGTTAAATTTCAAATATTAGCGGTTTTTCAGCAAATGGCTAATCCCCATCTCAATTCCGCTCTCACAAATAATCATTTACTACTAACTTCCCCAATACCCCTATATTAAATTCATCTCCTTCATAGAACTAGACTTAAGCTTAAGAAAGAACATTGCTTAATCTTTATTCATCAAATTTTGCAAAAGACAAGGATAGAAGTAAGTAATTTGCTACAGCAAAAAATACTCAAGGAAACAGAGCAAGAGGAATTTCTGAAGCATCATTAGTAAATCCATCTTCTCCAACTGCAAGTCCTAGTCCTGCTGGTCTTTAAAAAAGATCAAAATATCACAACCTTACTAAATTATTTATGTATTTCCTGCTTTCACTATTCTAACACGATAATATGGAAAGACTTGGTGTGCCTGATCACATTCAACAAGAATTAATTAAATGTGTTTAAAATGTCAAAAAGACTGCAAAAAAGAAAATCAAGAATAAAAACTTATAAAAGACCGATTTCTTTAACCACACTCACTACAATGCTCTTTTCTTGCACTTGAATAAAAATTCTTTACGCGAATTGTAAAAGAAAGAAAAAGATATTTTAGTTCATAAATAATGCTACGGATTGGATCTTTCAGAAATTGATCTCTAGAGATTAGAATATGTAAATATCTTGAAGAAATTCGCCTATGAAATAGTAATCAATACATTGGAAGCTCCATCAGAAAGCGAATGTGAAAATAATCCTAGAAATGAGTACATGCTTAAAGCTCTTAGTGGTATTCGTTAATTAGCTCAAGGAAACGTTATTTTCAGATTCTAACAAGTCTATGGTCCTTAATCATCTTAAGACGATTGAGAAATATAAATAAATGATTTAATTTGATTTTATCTGAATAACCTATAAGATGCTTGCTTTCTTTCTTTCTTTATTTTAGTTCTATAAGCCTATCTTATTTTTTCGCAAAAACGTATAAACGATACCAAAAATATTTATAAAGAAGATTTCCTTAACTCACCTCTAATTTCCTTCCACTAAACTAAATATCAACCAACCATCATGTCCTTCTTCTTCTTCAAATACTTATATACCATTATAAATAAATTTGTTTTCCAAAAACAAGCAATAAATCTTACAAATAATAACATTTCTCACACTTAAGAAAATAATTAGAAAATGAATAAATATATCAACAATGTATCTTAACTTAAAATTTTTATTAATATAGTACCATCCATCCATTAAATACGTTTTCATTATTGTTAATACTTTAACCTTTAACAAATAAATTATTAAAAACTCATACATACAAACAGAATGCAATCAATCAAGCAATACCTTTCAAAGAAAAAGTACGATATGATTTCAATTTCAATAAAATTTAAATTTTTTATTGTATCTCAAACAAAGATTACAAAAGAATATCTCTCAATACCTGAATTTATAATATCTACCTTACATTCTTTCAATCTAATTTTTGAATTTCAGATTCTTGTTTATCGATAGCTAAAAATTATAATTTATTATTTTTAGTTGGTCCAATTTTTCTATATAAAAGCGTTATCCTCTTATTCTCCTCTTCTACCTATAATTCTATGTAGATCTTTCGTCCAAACTGCTAAAAATAAGAAGATTTAATGATGAAGATACAGGTTAAACGAAGTTACAATAAGTTACATTGAATTTAAAGAGAAAGAAAGACATAAAGGATATTCTTTTTCATAATTTGAAATTGTATTAAAGTATTGATTTTTCGGTTTACTTTACACTTTAAAATCAATAAAATGAGAAAATAAGGCTTCAATATAAGCATCAAAAGAAAATAGTTAGATATTTCTTATAAATTTTATCTTTTTTTTATTTTGTAGGTAATCTTAAACATATTTAAATTTGTGGTAAATATCGATGAAGGATATGACAAGCTCTCTATTCTCAGCTTTAAAAGAAATTCAATCAATTATAGGACAAATTTTATTTATACTTGTAAGAAATATAATTAGTTTAATAATTGATTCCTATTTAAGTATAAAGGAGGAGCTATTCTTTTATGCCATAGAGAAGATTGACTCTAAAAAAAGTAGAAAAACTATTAATTTTTCAATCAATTTGGAGTGAAAGTTCTTCCTACTTAATTAAAAATAGGTAAATTAGAGGGAAGGGTATGTGACTAATAATAAACTAAAATAAAAAAATCTTAAAACCACACATTGTTTAATTAAGTTTACCCCCACCTCCTGTCAACTTTGCACTCAAAACTATTTTGGTTTATTGTTGTTGTGTATTCAAGATCATTTATCATTTCTACATGTATTTTTTAAGTTTACTTTCAAGCAATATTATACTTACCTAGATTATTAGCAAGTTATTATACTAAATTAACGAAAATAATAGATTTTTTTTTAAGTTATGTTTTCACTCACCAATCTCTCTCATATTTGAAATAAATAAATAAGTTGATAATTCTTTTATAAGCATAGCTTTAATATTGATTACTCTCTTTCCCTGAAATTTAATCTAATAATTTTAGAATGATTATTTTACACTTTGGAAAATTAATCTTCATCAAGACTATCAAAATAATATGAATATTAGTAATCAAAAAATAATAACTTAAATAATTTTGAAGTGAATTATTTGTTCTTAAAATTATTTAATTCAAGTAGTTACTTTTTAGTTAATGATTGGTTTTACATTCTTTTCATAGAGAATAATATGATTTCTATTTCAAGTTAAAGGATCTCTCAATCTTTAAGGTTCATAAAATAAATACTACCACTAATATTTTGTGTTTAAAGTTTAGGGGTTAAATTCTCTAAAAATTACGATTATTAAATAAACTATACTTCTTAATTTAGAGTTAATAATTCCAAAGAATTTTCTAATATTTCTATTGGCTGTAATGATGAATATTAATTTTGTCAAAAATAAATCGCATATTCAAAAATCAATTTAGATTTGTTTTATTCTATTTAAAATATTTATTTTCTCAATCCTTCTCTTCTTTATAATAAATGTAACATTAGATTTCTTAGCTTGGTATAGAAGTTTAAGTAAACAAAATTACTTGAAAACTTATAATCTTTATTTAATTAGATGTGGTTAAAAATAAGTTTCTTAAATTAATTCGTGTAATTCAAAGTCTAACTATTACTACCGATATTTGCTATTAAGAGTTACTCAATAATTAAACTTTAAATTAATTGATAGCAAGATCATCTATTAGTATAAGTAAATTAAAAATTCTTTAAATATAAATTTGTTGTTACTAATTAAAATACCTAATCTTAGTGAGTAAATTAAAAAAGTTTATTTAAAAAATATAATGATTAACTATAATAAAGTAAATTTTTGAAAAAAACAATATTAGATTCTTTCATAAACTGAAATTACATTGAATTTTTAATTATTATTAATAGGTTGTAAAGGAACGAATATTTTATTTTTAAAATTAGTGATGTAATTAATGAATTAGACAATATTAATAAATTATAGGGTAAAATACAAATCCTAAGTCTTATTTTATTTATTTATAGAATACCATAAGTCCTCAAATATTAATGCCACATTATATTAAAGCCATTTTTTTTGAAAAATTTTTGAGATTGATTTTTGAAAAAAATTATCCTTAATTAATAGGCTTTTTAAGAAATATTATAAAAGATTAAGAAATCAAATTTAATGAATAAACTACCTACCTACTTTACTATGTATCTATCTCTTATTCTTAAGTTATCTAAAAGTAAAGAGATATTATTTATTAGTTTTAGTATTTTTAAATTGAAATTGCCTACTATTTTTAGATATTTGTTTGATAGAATATTGAAAATAAAAAAATAAAATATTCAAAAACAGAAGAGTGTTTTAAATATTAATAAAATAATATTAAAAGTAAAATTAAAGAAAGTAATTAGGAAACGAATTTAATAAGCTATGTAAATTATGAATTTTGAAAGGGAATGTACAAGATATAAAGAAGATATAATTTAATATCTAAATTAGGCCAGTATAATCTGGTTGAATTGAAAACATTAATTTGTTAAAATAAAGTAGAAAAAGAAATTTATCTTTTAATTTTGGTTTATTAGATTAATATAAGGTAAATTTATATATTTGTGCAATTAATTTATCTCTATTGCAGTTATTAGATTGAACTTCTCATTTGTTTTTATTCATTATTATTCACTTTGATACTATTTAATCATATAAACTTGAAACTGGAACCTCTAATTTCAAAATTTCTTTGTTAATTAAATCTTCAGGATTATTCAATTCATTATTCTTTTGCAATATAAGTTATTATTATTTTTCTTTAGGATTTTCGCCAAATTTAGTGATGTTATGAAGAGAGCTAAACATCTTCTTCCATGATGAAGTACCCCAATTTACAGAAATCATTAAAGCTGAACTTTCTGTATATATAACACCTTTATGATCTTCAACTCTTGCAGTAATAAAAACTTTTCTACCTTCAATTTTAGAAACTTCACATTTTATTATGTATTCTTCACCTACTTTTACTGGTTTTTTATAATTGATATTCAAATTAGCAGTTGCGCATGGTTTAAGATCATTAGATAAAGTTCCTAAATAACCATATAAGTTATCAATTATTGTTGCTTAGAAACCTCCATGAACAATATCCATATGCCCTTGAAGTGATGAACCTGCAGTAAAAACACAAGACATTTTACACAATTTAAGCTTTTCCTCTTAACTCAATTTATTTTCTTCTTTAAATATGTTTTCCAAAAATTCTTCAGGGAAGAAAATCTTATAATGTTGTAAGCCATCACTTTCCTTTAAGATAAGTTTCTCTAAAAAGTGATCCTTATTCCAAAGGTTAAGGTAGTTATCATAGATTTTAGGATATATGAATTTATGTTCTCTCAAATAATCTCTAAAATGTTGGGTTTTTGCATCAATTGCTTCTTTAAGGTTAATGCGCTTGCTTGAATAGACCTATTAAAAGCCAACTCCTGTAAGGAAAATTAAAGAATATTTAGAAATGGTCTTGACTCTTTGCATGGTATCTACTTTTGTTATTAATATTTTAATGTTAGCTTAATCTTTCTTTTTATCACTTTTTATCTTTATTATTAATTATTAATCAATTATATATCTCGCTTTGTTTAAGCTTAGTACTTTTTAATCAATCAATCAAAACTAATAAATGTCATTAAAATCATACGCAAAAATTAAAAAAGACAAATTATTCCTTGAGTCTTCTATTTTTGTCTAAAAATTTGGATTTGTCTTTAGAAACTTTCAAGGAAATTTTATAAAAATAATTAGGTGAACTGGCTTATTATTCAATACATTCTTATTGCGTATTACATTCTATTTTTTTACTATTTATTTGACTCATTCGATAAGTAAATTAGGCATAACCCTAATAAACACATTCATTTTTTGGGATAATTTATCATAGTTGCAATCGATTTGAGAATTATGTCATCATAGCTTTTATTTCATCACGATGAGTCATCCCTCACACTTGAAATTTACATTTATATAAATTAACTAAGAATGTATTTCTATTTTAATCTTGATACCATAATTTTTTGCTAACTTGTAAAGCTAAAATTTATTCATTCATTTTATTGTTGGTAAATACATAATGAGAGAATGAAGAAATAAATAAATAAATGCATATGTTATTGTAAATAATATTCATTATTCTTTTAAAAATCAAATATTATAAGCTTTTATTTTTGAAAAAAAACTTTGAATAAACAATTTTATATTTCAAAAAATGAATATTTAATTAGTTTTGATTGGCGCAGGGCATTCCAACCTTTTAATAATACCAAAACTTTCAAATTTCTACAGCCTTAAACTTACACTTATAACTGATTGTATTTATTCCTATTATTCTGGAATGATTCCAGTAAGAATAGCTTTGATTAGAAAGCTGAAAAGTTTAAATATTTTTTGCAAAAAAGGGAGCAATAGCTAAATAGTATGAAGAGAACGAAGTACGCGTTGACATAGAAAGATTTTGCTAAAAATATAAGATTCGTTTAATTGTTGATAGAGTAATGAAGATAGATGTGAATAGAAAAACTCTTGAATTATAGAAATTAAAACAAGTAAATTATGATATTTTAAGTATTAATATTGGATCTATTCCTAGGAGCTTCTCAGAAATAAAAGGATTAGATAAATATTCTATTCCAACTAGACCCCTGTCGAGTAAATTTATCATATTAAAAATAAAATAGATATTGATATAAATGATAAAAAATAGATTTCTTATCAAAGATAAAATAGAAAGAATTAGAATTCTAATCTAATTAAACTACTAAAATTCTGATATTCGGTGTATGAATAATTTTTTTAAATATTTTTTAGTTAATAGTATTTAAATAAAATAGGGTGGAGCAGCAGGGGTTGAAATAGCATTTTGTTTACATTCTAGACTAAAGAATAAAAATGGGCTATAGATTATAATTGTTGAGAAAAATTATAATATTTTATCACATTTTTCTCAAAATATGAGGGATACTATTCTAAAAGAATTAAATTAATGTAATATTAAGATTCTTTATAATAAAATTGTGTAGAAAGTGGTTCCTAATAAAGTTATATTTGATGATGGTGAATAATTTTAATCAGACTTGCTTATCTGGTCTGCCGGAGCTGGCGCACCAGTAAATTATTAATATACTAATTTATTAATTAATTAGTAAATAGACTGACCCCCATTTTCATTTTTATTATCTAATGTAATTTTTAATTAATAATTTAGGTATTATTTAAATAATCTGATATGAAAGTTGATTAACATGGCTTTCTTTTAGTTAAAGACACTCTTTAGTACATTGATGATCCTTTTGTTTTTGGATCTGGGGATTGTATATAAATGATAAATTTTTAGCATGATTAGTTTCCTCCTAAAGCTGGGGTTTATGCTGTTAGATAAGCACCAATTGTATTAAACAACATTATAAAAGCATATAAAGGATTAAAATAATAAAATGCTTAAATCTTTGACATTTATAGACCTCAATAGGATTTTTTAAAACTGATTAGTTTTGGCAATTCTTCAAAATGTATAGCCATTTATAAGAATACTATAACAATAAATAAAGAAAATGCTTTATTAAAAAACATGATTGATAGAAAATTTATTAATTCATTAAAAGAAGATCGTTAAAGTATTCTTTTTAGAATTTTAGAAAATTTCTTCATAATTTTAATAGCTATAATTATTCAGAGCTAGATTATCTAAAATATTTTAGAAGGTATTTTGCTTCCTCCTTTTGTTGATTATTTAATTAATTTGCTTAACCTGATAATTAACAGAATTATTTGGATAAATGTAAAACCAAAGAATTTAATAAATCAATTCTACAATGGATAGAATAATCAAAGAAAATAATATCTTTATTGTTTTTTTAATATTCAAATAATAATTTAATTATTACTCTTCGATTTCATTAAAAATATAATAGAATAGATTAGCAATAGTCTTTTGTCTCCAATCATAATAATCTTAATGGTATTAGATTATTTGACGTATCATATCTAATTGGCATTATTTATTTGGATAAAATATATTCTTAGGGTATGTTTATAAATTGTGCTTACTCTTTGATTATTATACATATATTCCTCATCAGATAAATTCTATTAACTAATTACAATACTTTTTCCATTCATAGTAACTTGCATGTTTAGGTATGAATTTTAAAATTTGTGGATTAAAATTTAATAATTTTACATTACTGGATCAAACATTTACCTTAATTAATAGGAAGAAAAAAATTAATTACATTTGAAGAAAAGAATAATAAAATTTATATCCATTTTGTCAATAGCAATAAAAAGTAGAGCTGATAAAGTAGAATAGGAATACATATATTTAGAATTAGCATTTTATGAGTGATTTGTGTATTTAAAATGAATAGAATCCTAAAATTGTTAAGAAAACGATTTCAAAATAGTCTCCAAAGAAAAATCGCTTCAAAACTTAAAAATGGGAGTAATCAGAGCAAAAATTATTAGAAAAAAATAATAGACTTGAGGAAAGATAAGATATAATAAATAATATTAGTTTTGAAACATGCAGAGAAGAGTATTTTGATTAAATGGTAGATTTAGTGACAAATATATTTGTTTCTTCTGAACCTATTTGCAATTCTTGTAGTGTTAGTTATAATGATTTGCGCCTTTTTGTATACAAAATTGCTAAAATTGGAATAAATTTATCAAGTGTAGCTGTATTTAAAAGTACTGGAGAGAATGGAAATACGATTTATTAAGTAATATCTGCAATGATATCATGTGATTAAAAAGATTTAGTAAGGATAGAAAAGGAATTGAATGAAAATAATGTACCTTAGATTGAAAATATTTTGAATATATTTAATCTGGCTATATCTAAGTTACATGAAATAGTTGGAATCGATTTACATAATCCTCAAGAAAAAGAAATTGTTCATTAAGTTCTAATAGGAACTCATAAGGACTTTTAAAAAATGGGAATAGGATTTGCTTTAGCTTTGCATAATGCTTATATTTGTTAAAAGTAAGGATTTTAATATGCTGTGATGGAATTAACTTCTAAATGCAGTTTAAACCTATGCAAGCTCTCTAATATTGGATCAATTATATATTCTGTAAAATATCGTGAATTAAAGGAATTAGAATAGTTTAAATTAGGACTTTCATAAATGTAAGAACCATTGCTAGAAGAAGAATTCTCTGTTTACTTTGTTAAAGCAGCAGATTTTTAATATTCTAAATATGAGCATTTAGTTAAAGATCTTTAATTTATATTTTGATAGCTAAATTAATATATATCTAGCTTATCAATTTATAGATATAGCTAGCAGACTGGCTAGCTGGCACCTGGTTTATCTCTCTGGCAGTCTATCTGCCTTCAGTTCAAATTAAATCAAATTAAACAACCTTAACTGGAATATAATTTTTATAATTGATTAAGTGTAAAACAATAAATAAATAAATAATTTAATTTTTACTTAGCTTAGCTTTTTGAAGATTTATATATTAAAGTTACTTTATCAAATACAAATGATATATTTAATTTCAAAAATGAAAGTGAATAGATAGATAGATAAATTAATTACAAATAATTATTATTTTAATTAAATCATCTTTTTTTCTTACTTACTTACTAAGTAGTCAGTTAATCAATAATTAAAATAAATTCATGATTGGTTCGTTAGTTGGTTGAAAATTGATTTATAATATTTTGATTTTACATTATTTTAAATAAATACTTTGATTAGTTCTTTTACTATATAATAAAATACCTAATTAATTGTTTATATCATAAATTATTTTACACCTTTATAATTTATAGTTTCATTTCTTTGCCATAATAATAGAATAATTACCACCAATAATCATAAAAGCACCTATTACACTCAAATAGCTAATTTCTTTTGAAAAAATTACAACATCTACAATAAAACTCATTACAACTTAACTGTATGTGATAGGTACTACTTCTGAGGTTTTACCAAGCTAGAGTGCTCTGTTATAGATTAATTGAGCTAAGAAATTCAAAATAGATA
Organism: Tetrahymena borealis; assembly: GCA_000260095.1. Taxonomy (NCBI): domain Eukaryota; phylum Ciliophora; class Oligohymenophorea; order Hymenostomatida; family Tetrahymenidae; genus Tetrahymena; species Tetrahymena borealis. Next base: position 198,480 of record JH651325.1, read on the forward strand.
GAGCTATAATCCAACCAAACTTCTCTTGTGTATAAACATTAGGATTAAAATCATCACGAATGACCATTATAGCACTATTGAAGAGAATACCTGCAACATAAACATATTGAATAACTGATAAAACACTAATTTATTTTCCTATTGATTTTATAACTAAATTTGTTAAGCTTTCAAACAAAGCAAATACAGCACAAATGATTAGCCCTGCAGCACTCAATTCTGCAGCATTATCTCCAAACCCAATTGCTTCCATAAGAAAAGGTGGTTTGACAATAAGAAGAATACCAGCAAAACTTACAAGAATAGAGACAATAATAGCTTTTTAAAGAGCTTCTTTTAAGAAAATGCTAGCTAAAATAGTGGTAACAATAGGAGTAGTTAAGAAAATAGCCATAGCATCACTAAGATTCATCATACTAATAGCTTAGTAATAACAAAAATGGGCTAAAGTACCAAACAGTACTCTAAACATAATCATAAAATGGATTTTATTGTTAGGAGCATAGGTAGGAGTCTTTGAGACCTTGAGAAGAGCAAGATTAGCCAAAAAGCAGATGACTGATCTAAAGAATAGAATTTAGCATGGAGGAATGTCTCTGAGTTTCTTAATAGCCATACCTACTGAGACATAGAAGGTTGAGGACATGATTGTATAAATGGAGGGAGCACTTTTGTTCTATTCGAACTTATCCATTGCGCGAGTTACAACATTATAAAGGCACTACATTAATAATATATACTATTTTTATCTTCTATTATTCTATTAATTAATTTCAGTATCTTTTCTATCGGATAGGTATTTTGCAAAGGAAACTAACTAAATTAAATTAATAATAAATTTTTTGTAATTTAATTTCTTTTTACAAATTATCATTAATTATTTTGTAGTTCCTTTTGAAATGGAAATATTCTTGGAAAGGGTTATTTTGTAGTTTTAATTCACAGCGACAAATATAATTCATGCAATAACAATTAAATGTAATCATACGATTTCTACATAAAATTCATATTAAAATGGATTTGAAATTTAAATCAAAATGGACTGAGTAGTATGAGTAATTCTATTAACCAAACCTATTTTAATTGATTGAACACAGTTATTTATTACTTTTAGAAAGTGAAATCTACTACCTATGGCAATATCTTCCGAATATCAAACATATTTTTGTTTGAAGAAAGGGTATTATGTAAAAAAGGAGGAAACATAGTAAATGACAATGATATTATAAAAAGGTAACATGTAGTTTTAAATCCTAAGAGATACCTAGTTATTTAAAACTTTAAAACTAGAAATAGGTGTGACAAACAAAAAAAATAATAAGAAGTTATGTGCATGTTAGCAATTTTTTAAGTGTAAGTTTAAAATAAGAATGATCAATTACTTTAAATTTTATTTTAAATACCGATGTATCTGAAACAATTGCTATGATGTTGAAATTATCAATAAAAAGATTAATTTTTCAAGGATTATTCAAACACTTACTTCTAATTAAATTATCACTGTTACAGTTAAGATTAATCTTGATGCAAAATTTGCCCACTAAATATATTAATAGTCTTAGATTTGTATACAAAAAATTATAGTGAAAATTTGGATTTAATTAATAAGATAAAATCGTAGGAGTTGTTGGGAAAAGTACGTAATTAAGAATTGAGAAATTAAAATTAATGCGAAAAAATAAAGTATGTAATACTATATTTAGGAATATTAATATTTGATGCAGCTATTCACTGATTTCAAAGTTATCTCCCTATTTATTTAATTTCTTAGTTAGTTAGTGTCAAATATCATAAAATTAATCTTTAACATCTAATTCTGATATACCCTCAAATTATTTCACCTTTAGCTGAAAAATTATCATCAATAAAAGAAAGAACTCTAAGCTATGCATCACTTTTTATTACCTTGATTAAGTTGATGTATTTAATGACATTTGGATACTTTAAACTAAGAATTTCATAAAGATCAAGAATCTTTTCTACAAAAATGAACATCTTATATTGGAACGGAAATTTATTAGGAGTAAGTTAATCTAAAATAGATTCATGCTGAGAAATCTCTTCTCGAGCAGAATGATATAGTTATTAAGGGATGAGTTCATATAACAATTATAAATTTGCTTTACCATGAAACATCTTCAAGAATTATTTAATGGATCCTTTTATTAAGCATTAATCTAAAATTTTCTTCCATTAGGTTTTATTTGATAGAAGATTGGTAATTCCAGCGGTTTGTTTTCCAAAGAGATGAAGAAAAATATGTAGTACTATTAAGAGATTTTAAGGAGGTATTACCATTTATTTAAACTCAATATAATCTTTTTCTTAAATATCATCAAATGAATCAATAATCTGACGCAACTCTAAAATTTCATTTTCTAAAAAATCAGTAATCTAACATCTGTAAGTTGATTTCAAAATTTTTTTTTCTATGATTAATTATTCTCTTTGACTATTCAAATATAATATTTAATTTGATCTCTTGCACAATTCTTTATTTACTAGTCTCAGGTTTAAACAGTCCAAAGGAGTAAGAAATATCAGTATATTTTCTTACATAAATTTCTCAGAAAAGTGATATGTAAACAAAGAAAATCCTTTTTCGAGAATTATGATAAAATTATTTGGGAGGAATAAATTTCTATTGTTGTTGTTATTGTTGTTGTTGGTGCTGCTATTATTCTATCTCTTATTATTTTTCCTTTCTTCAATCCTCTGACTCTTCAAAGCTTTCTTCTATATTAAGTTTTTCTTTGAATTATTTGGCAATTCCATTTACTTTTTTTATGCTTAATTTGACTGCTAAACTTAATTATTACTTTCTGGAATAGCTTTTAATTATTATTGATCACTTTAATTATTATTATTAGGTTATTTTAATTATAGAAAATCTTATTGGTTTAATGATTTTTAGAAATCTTTTTAGATAATATCTTCATTATCTTTTCCATTCATGTTTTAATCTTCAAAATCAATTGGATTGCTCCTTTATTTAATATTTAATTAAGAGCATTACTATTTATAATTCATTTATTAAGTTAAACTATTAATATTTGATTCTAACTTCTCTAAGATAAGTGCTTTTATCTATTAGCTGTTTGATTAAATTGAATTCCTTTTATTTTTTTGAGTACTCTAATATTTTTGTTGTGAGTTATTGCTAATTTTATCAGATTAACTTTAGGTGCTTTTGAAATTATTATCATAAAATTCACTCTTATCTTGTAAATTCGCAAAATGAATAGATGAGCGTTTTGATGTATCCAAAGACTATTACTATTTATTAGTATAAAATTTAATGAAATTAAACAGAAAGTTTTAGCTTAGTTTTGATTGATGTAGGTTATTTTTAATCTTTTTTTATTTATTTATTTTTATTTATAAACTTTATCCCTCCCTACTTTTATCGATATGATAATTTACCTCTGATTAAATATTTGATACAGTATTCAATTTTTAATGAATAGAAGTCTATTTTAATCTTTAAATCTTAGGAGTAGTTTCTGAGTTAGAGTAAGAATGCTTGAGTTCTTTATGTTATGAAGGACTTTTTGTTGACTTTATCACTTTTTATAGTGGATTACTATACATGATTTCTATATTTTAATTAGTTTTAGCTAATAATTAAGAAGGAGTTTTAATTCTATCATTTTATTTTTACATCTAATCATCTTTAGCATTTGAACAAATTATCTTAGTTCTTATTTAAAAAAGAGGTTGTACACCATCAATTAAGTTATTTTGTTTATTATCTAAATCAAATGATTTGTTTTCATCTTACTGTAGGTCTTAAGTTCTATTACCAAAATGTTTACTTTTTAATCTTTTCAAATGTATTTCCTTTCTATTAAATGTTAAATTATAATCATATGTATCTTCAATTTAAGTAGCCTGCTGAAAATATTCTTCATTTTAGGAATTATTTTTATTAACATTTTATTATTTATGCTCCAATAGTTGATTATTATTAACAAGCTATTATATTGTAGTTTTTGATTTATTTTATGTGTTTAATAATTATTTATCAAATTAATCAGTAATTCATAACTCTTTATTCTTATTAGAACTTCTATCTTAATCTTTGCTGCCCTAGTTATTGAGTTGAATTTGCCCATAATCAACTTAAACAGATTGGTTTGTCAATATCTAATTTTATATCTCAAAGCTATCATATTACCTAAAAATAAATTTATCTATTAAATGATTCCATTGATAGTATAATTAATGTACTTTTGTATTTTTTTTGATTAGTCAGCATTTGAGAATGTTTCTGACAATTAATTCAGCTCATTTTAGATTAACTACTGATCTAAGTAATATAAACTGTACCTACTCTTTTTTTCTCTTTGAAATTCTTATTGCATTTTAATTAAATCACTTTTTCCTGACCCATTCTCCTTTTAGTACTCCTAAATAGCTTTATTCCCATTTCTCAATATGTTTAATTGCTCTTCTCTCCTTTTTTGGTACTCATAAAATACAATAAAACTTTAAGAATCAGAATAATCAAAATTAAACTGATTGCCAAAGCTGAAAGGTTTTCCAAGTATTCCCAGCTATAATTTCCTAGGATTTTAAACTTTTGATTACCTATTAGCTTAGACATTTTACATTTGAATTGAATACTTTAATAATATCTCTTTTTACTTTTGTTTATTGTGAAAGTGTTTTTTTTTTTAAAAAAAAGATGTACTTTTTGACTTAACTTATAAATTTATTTATTCCTACTTTGTTATAAATACAGACTGTCAACAAAATCTTTGAAAAACAAAGAAGAAATTTAATTAAAATTAAAAAAATTCCAAATTTGATTAGATTTACAGAATAAATTATTGGAATAGTTTAACAACAAATGAAATTAAAAAGGTTATTTATTATATCTTTTTAGGTTAAGGAGGAATTGGAATATATATTTATGTACAGTTAATATTATGTAGATTAAGTACTAATTTGTAGTGAGGAATAATATAATTTAATTTTATTTTTTTCCTAACTTTTATCAATCATCATTATTTCTTCATTTTCGTTTTTTCTTTGTTTAAATAAGAAAGAATATAAGGATTCTCTAGTTAATTTTCAATTGGAATTAAGCTTAAAAGAGAAATTGTTTTGAAGACAGTTTTGTCTATCCAAGAAACATACTTATTCCAGATAAACATGAGGACTATTGTGGTAACAACAATACTATATAAAAATAGAGCGAACTAAATGTATTAGAGATAATCTAAATATTCATTACTCGAAGTCACCATGAATTATGAAAGAGTATCAAGGATTACTCTGATATCGTAGTATAGTTTGTCAAATTTTTTGTAGTTATTTTACATATCCCACATAGCAACTTAGTAGAAGAATAATTAAATTTTATCTTTTGTGTTTACGAATACTTGCTCTAACGAGTTAAATTTTTAAACGATAAGATTTAATGTAACAACTAAACCTTTCTCTAGAACATCTTCATAGGAATTTATGCATTTCGCATAGGAATCTACATTACTTCCATCTATAATTTTAATATTCGAGTATTTTTTAATGTACTCATCACTTAAAATAGAGCAAGCATTTTAATTTACTGTCTCTAATAGAATATCTTTATAGTTAGGAATAAAACTGCGACTATTTAATGTGAAGTGTTCTTAAATTGATGAAAATTATTGAATTTTTGAATTTAAATCTTCTTCAACAAAAATCTTAATTACTGTAATAATTAGTTAAATGCTTGCTTCATCAAAATTATAGGCATAAGAATTATAGAGCAAGCTTAATGCTGCAGATGACAAACTTATCTGAGATTTCGTTTAAGCAACTAGAGAAAGTTCACTAATATTACTGTTGAAATTCTCAAAAAAGTCTTAGGTTATTAAATAATTAATAATACTATAGAGAGAGATAATTATAAAAACTATGAATGAAATTAAAGAAACCTGTAGAGAGAATTTTTATAATTAATTAACTTTGGACACTTATCTTTTCTTTTTATTTAAGTTGGTATTTCCATTACCATTTAAGTTTAAAGTATTTTTTAATGATCTAGGCTCTAATTTGACAAACTCATCCTTTCTAGATTTTAATGAATTTACTTACTGATATTACTGATTAACATTATTAAGAATATCCATATGACTAGCTTATCTATGCTTATCTATCATAAAATTTAAAAAGTCTGGATTAAAGGTAGCTAACAGCTTAAGGATAGTTTCATTCTTTTGTTGGATAATATAATAAAGTGGTAGAATAATAAGAGAAGATAAAAGGCATGCGACTTCATAGATAGCAAAACTAAGAATAATCAAATCTTTAGTATTTTAAAGCTATTCCTTAGCTAGATCTTCTTAAATTAATAAAATATTAGAGAATATATCAATAAATGACTAATAGTTATTATAAACAAAGGTCCTTGAGTCAACTTTCCCAAATTTTGTATATTGCATCATATTTGAAGGTAAATTCATAAGCTAGTACCTTATTTATTAAAATATTTTAAAATTGTATTTTTGTTTAGAAAGTATGTAAATCATATGTATTACAATCTTGAAAAAGTATAATTTTTAGTTTTCAAATCGATAACATTTTAAATAGCTATTGAGGATCTGTTAAATACCATAAAGTCCTCTAACCCATCATTCTTAAGATTGGTATGAAAAATACCTAGTTATTCGGTTAAATCATTCAATTTAGAAGTAGATTCATTTAAATAGAATATCTAATCCGTTATATTGAATTTAGAAGCAGGCATGTAGTGATATAACTTATCGACAGAAATAATTGTTTGCATTTCAGTTGCTTTCAAAATTTGCAGATATTCTTCAAATAATTTAGGTCCTTGTATTAAATAAGAATAGATTTTATTATTTATTTTTTCATTGCTATTTCCTTTTTATATAAAATACCTATGAGTAGATTTTCAAAATACTTCTGTTCAAGTTTAAAGTAAGCACTGAGCTTCCAATATAAGAAGGTTGTTACGAACAATAAGATAATAAGAGATAAGAAGCCAATCAATTTAGCCAATAGAATCTCTTTAGATTTTTTACTTTTTAAGACCATGTCAAACAAAGATCTTCTTTTGGAAAATATCTAGCTTTAAGTGGAATTAATTGATGATGAGTCGTCAATAAATTAGTGCTTGTGTTCTCTAGTGGAACTTTCCTCAGAATTTTCATCATCTTTTCCAAAATTAAAAACTTAATCTGCATTTGATATTTTAGAAGTATTTTCACTAGAGCTAGTGTGATTGTCTTCTTCGTTTATAAATAAATCCTCTACATTATTAGATTAATATAACTTTTCACTCAAGTTGAAGTTTGTGTTCATTTTCATAAAAGTGGATTTATATTAAAAATTATTGGTTTTATCGCTTCCATTATCTATAAAATTTTAATCTTGATAATTTGAAAAAGTATTATCATCTTATTAGCCAAATCTTCTAATAATTAGTTTATAAAAGAAATGATTTAATATTACAAACAATAACTAACTAATTTACGAAATTGACTCTTAGTAAACTAATGAAGGGCTTAATAAATTATGAGCACTTTAATTTATGCCTACTTTTGGACTCAAAATATTATCGCTGTACCTCTTAGTTGATGGCATATCTTATGTTGAAATAGCATTTAAGTTAATTCTATTAATTAAATATTTGTTAAATAACTAACTACATCATTGAATCCATTAAATAATTGTATACTTATTCTAAAGGATTATTGATTTTTCTTAGGCAAGTAAGTTTTCAAGGTTAATTTACTTAGATAATCTCCTAACTGGTTTTTCTTCTGCTTTCTTTAAATTAGAAATCGAAGTTAAAAAAATAACTAAATTTTTATTTATACATTGCTTTCTGGTGTTTTCCTGTAATGAGAAGAGTTTCTTTTCCTTTCTTCATTCCCTTTAGTAATAATTTCTTAGGACATAATTTTCCTGTTTGACTCAATGAGATTTTCTTCTTAAATTGCTTACATTGGTTACAGTAATTTCAAGTCATTGGATTAATTTTACTACAGTAAAGGAATTTTAATTTGGTATGTAGGGAATCGGTGATGGAAATTAATTTATAGCAATTACAACTACTCATTTAACTCAGACACTCTTCTAAGTTATTTTATTTTTAATATTTCTAAAATGAAAAGATCACCTAATTAATTCTTCTGATCTTTAATTTTGAAAGCAGAAAAGCTTATTACTGAAAAATGAAAGTTTTCAAAATCTATTTCGTTCAAATATTTTTCGATAACGTAAGGATTGTTGTTGCTATCAATTTTTTATTGCTAATTGTGCTTTTCTCCGTTTTTCGGAAGTAACAATAAAGTACTGTATATTTAAGATTGAGCGCTATGCAGTTTTCTGAAGCCTATAGAATCTTCATATCCTTCTAGTCCATTAATATCTGAGATATTATTCAAATTAAAAGAAAAAATGAGAGGGATGATGAATCTGATATCTATTTCTTTAAGGTAATCTAAGATTGTGATTAGCAAAAATTAATAAGAAAACTGTAGAAAATATTTATAGTAATTATATAAAGAAAGTTTTTTGGGAAATTAATACCTTAATTCTGGAGATTTTTTTTATTTGAATTGAAGTAAGAATTTTGCTTATGATATTAATGAATGTAATTTTGAGATTAATTTATAATTCTGTAACCAGAATCACAAATGAGATATTTGTCATGATTTTCCAATTTTTGAATGAAAAGAGATAGCCCAAATTATTAATTAGAAATGAGACTAAGCTGCGCTCTTATTGTGACAGGAAATATATCTAAATTGAAATCGCGCATAAATGTAAAGTACTCTCCTAGCTTAATCAGTTGCATATTACCTTCTTCTTAAAGCATGTGGAGCATCTAATAAATTTTATCTTAAATCCAATCTGGAGTAAGTACTGAAATGGGTTTTCCTATTAAATCATAGGAATTTACACACTTAAAAAATTTTGTAGCTGTATTAGTAATTCTTAGGATCTTTTTCTAATCTATCAAAGAAATGAAAATAGAACAAGTGTTTTTCATAAAAAGGTTAATTTTAGTATCGAATTTCATGAGTTTGCTCTTAAGAATCTATCTCGATCTATTAGCGAAATATCTAACTGGTCTCTTTCTAAAATCAAAAAATTCCTAGTAAATCTCAGCTAATGATTGAGTGCGTTAGTGAAAAGGGTGAATGTCAAACATCAACACCACCTTTTGTTCTATAGTATTATTATTTTATAAACACATATTTCCAATTTTTTATAGCATTTATAAATTGATAGAATCAGAATTCAAGAATTCGTAGAACTTTTATTGCTCGTTTAGAGCTTATTTTATTGTTTTTTTGAGATCGTAATAAATCTATTCATATTCAAAAACTAATGATATATTGAGTCTTTAATTTTAATATTGAACTGAATGAAAAAACCCTCTAAATTCTGAAAATATTGCTTCAATCAGCTGTTAAATTTGAAATTATAACCAGTATGAACTATTTGTTTTATTAAGTGCATTTCTCAATAAAAGAATTTGAGAGTATGCTTTTGAAGGTGTCTGTGCAATTTCCATTTGAAAAAAAGCATAGCAAGCTTATATTTCGATATTAGTAGATTCTTCAACAGTGCTAGCAGCAAAGAAGTTATCAAATAAATAATTGATGTACCCAATTATAAAATTAGCTCTATATTCTATACCCATGACATCTGACCTAGACAATTAGTCATACTACACATTGCCATACTTCTCACAAAAACAGTTTTTATGTGATAAGTTTATTTTGATTTAGTTTTATTTATTTTTCTTTCTCAATATGCAGTTCTTTAAATGATTAACATATAATGTCTCAAACAAAAGACCATCTCCATTTTTCATATAATCCTCAATAGGCAAATAGGTATATTATATCAAGGAATAAATGTATCTTAAGAGCCTAGAAGTACTTCTTTGATTCTTAGAGAAGAAGTTCTATTAAATCATAAAATCAATATTCTCAAATGATGTAATATATGCTTATAAGTATCTTATTTTATACTTCAATATGCATTAAGATATTTTATAACTTAAAGGAATCAAGAATATGCTTATTATTATATAATCTATTTACTCCACTGTTGAATTTTTTACCGATCCAAGAAAAGCTGTTAGTAAAGATTCAAAGAAATAAAATAATCCTAGATTTAGATTAATAAAATCTGCTTTTTTATCTAGAAAAAAAGGAAGTTCTATCAAAATAAAGATTACTCTAATAAAGCTTAATATTATGTGTAGGATATATTAAAAAGATAGCACATTTAATGATTTAATTAATAAGAGTAATCCTTCAGAAAATAAACAAATGTATTTGTATTTATTTTTTCTCTAAGCTAATAAATCTTACTAAATCTTGAAAGAGTGATTTTTATCATAAATTTTGGTTAGGATAGAAATCAAAGTAGTTAATATTCCAGTGAAAATAGATATAAAATAAATAGAGGTAGTAGCGCTATTTTAATTAAAGAGAACTTCAAAAATAATATCCATAAAAGGAATCCATAAAACATAGCTGTAGACTTAAAGAATAAAAGAAATATAGATATTTATAATAAAAACTGCAGAGTTCATTTCTGTTTTTTGATTATTTATACTCATTTCGATATCTAGTTCTTAATCTTTTTCAATATTTCGTAAAAAGAAATATTGTATAATAATGCTAATTAATATTATCAAATTAAGCGTAAGAGCAAAATATAAGACAATTTATTATTAGGTATAAATATCGTATGAAAAAAGAACTGAGGGGTATATCTAAGTATAGTGAAGGCAAGTCGATATTGTAGAAATCATAGAATGATTATAATGAAGAAAGAATTCATCAGATACTTTTGGAGAAAGTAAAATACTCAATAGCTAACCACAATAAAGGATAAAAATAATCGAGCTTACAATACTATTCCTTTTATAATTTCCAAATATCTTTCCAAATAGCTTTGCTATAACATAATTCGAACTATATTCTTTTTCCTTAAATGGAGTATTTTATAATCCTGTTTATATCTATTTAGAAGCTACATTTTTATTTTGTGACATCGCCCACATCGCCATTTACTAACTTAAAATATTTGCTTGCTAATCCTTCTTCTAAATATGCTATTAATATTAAGTATATTTTAATTCTTTTTACTTAATTTATTAAGTTTTTATCTTTTATCTTTTTCTTTATTTTACACTTTCAAATTAATCTGTTGTAGATGGATTATACACAAGTATAAACATTCTCATCAAATTAACTAACCAAAAAGTATAATTAGTCTAGATTACATCAAAATATATATAAGTCTTAATAATAAAACAGTATGGATATTCTCAAATAGTTATTACTTTGGATTAACCCCCATTACCATTTTTGGTTTACACAATCATAATTTTTAATTATCATTTAATTTTAATTAATCAGAAGTGTGATATAATATCCTTACAATTTTTAAGCAACATCTATCTATCTATCTATCTATCTATCTATCTATCTATAAATCCATTTTTCTTATCTTGATTTATTTTTATGATATTACACGAATTATTTCATAATATTATTAGATTCTTACTTGCTCACTCATTCTTACATACATTCACAAGATAAAAAATATGGACTCAAATTCAATATTTTCACTGTTTAGTTTTTAACATTAATTAATTATCAAATTTATACCAACCAAATGCAACAAAGGATTTGATAAATTCCGATATTTCTAATAATAGTGGATTTGAGATAGTTAATTCTTAATTTTTAATAAAGTAAATTGTATCTAAGATAACTCGAAATATAAAAAACTCTTTTATATCTTAATAAATTTTTGGTATTAATAATATAAATACTTGTATTTCAGCTTGGAATTAATAGAATTTAATATCACGATCTTTTAATATTTTGCTTGAGGTGGAAAAGGATTTTTTTAATTATATACAAAAATCAACCAGCATTAATAAGAAGGATGAAACTTATTAAATAGAAGTCGATTTTACCACTACTACTTACAATTAACTCAATCAGAAATTAATTTCTAATGAATACTCAAAATAATTGAAATATTTCTGATACATAAAAGAAGCCTAGATTCATGATTCAGGTGAAGAGGAAGAGGAAATATTTAAAAATTATAAGCTTTCCTTTTTATGTTAGTCTTAATGTTACTTACAGATATTATTGCATTTACATTTTAAGGAGATATCTTGAACTGAATATTAGTGAAACATAAATCAGATATTAATAGGCAATTAATTTTACCTTACATAAATAAGCAATTAAATTTTATCTTTTTTGGTTTAATAAAAGTAACTAAGAAATTTTAAGAAAATGTAAAAACTCTGTTAAATTAGTAAGATTATAAGTAATTATGAAATTAAGTATAAAAAATTTAAACAAACTGAATTCTTCTTACCTCCAAATGATTTTTTGCAATAGTAAAAAATAATAAGTATATTAATATGATTTTAAAATTACATAGAGTTTAAAAAATTAATATCATAATCTAAAAATATTTTGATTTAGAAATTAGAGCTTTGGATTTTGAAATCTTAATCAATAAAATATTTAATATTAACTTAATATAATTTGTAAATTAGAACTTTGATATCCCAAACCCTCACCAAAATTTATGGGCGATTAGTCATTAAAAGTTGTTTTAGATGACTAAAGCTTTTTTTATTGGAAGATAATTAAGAATTAAAATGTAACTAAAGAAAGATAATTAATATAAATTAGAAGTTACTTAATAACCCTTATATAGATGCCTTACTTAATTTACTAAAAACTAGAGATTATCAATCGTTTAAATGCGAATTGAATAAATAATCTTAGGAATGCAAAAAAACCACATTAATTAATTAGTTTGTTAGTAATAAGGAAATATTATTTGCATAAAATTTTTAAATTTACATTTGAATAGGAGTAATAAAGAAATTATAATTAATAAGTAATTATTATTAAATAATTTAAAGCAATCTCTTGTTTATTTATTTATTATTTATTAGATTTGAATAAATTCAAGAACTTCTTTTAATGCTGCTTTTAATTTTATTGATGTAAGAGATTACATATGGATTATCAAGTAATTACTCTATAGGCATCAAACTAAGTAGATACGTAGTCTCTTAGATTTAATTAGTCATTTCAAGAAGGAATTTTCTCCAAGCAAATGTGAACACAAGAAAAACAATGACTAGGTTATAGATAAACAGTGCTTAAGATACACTCATTAAGTAATCGAAGTAATCCTAACTCTGTTCTATAAGGAACTCACTTTGAGAATCTAATATTGCCCTTAGATAATAGTATAATTAGTCGAAGTCTCTAAAGTTATTATCATAATCCCATAGTTTAATACTTTTAAAGAAAAGTAACGGATTTCCTATAGTAGCTAGATAATTAGAATAATAGGTTTATATTTTACCAAATAGCTGCTTAAAAGTAAATGTTAATCCTTTACTTAGCATACCCTTTTAAACTGAAGTGCAATTTTTAATATCAGTAAAGTTATTATTTTGAATGAATGGTTAACCATAAGTAGTATTCAATATTGCACAGGCATCAGCTTTAACAATATTAATGAAATACTTCTCATATAAATCTTAGTTATATCTGCTATGAATAAAATTACTGTCAATATTGTAAAAAGACTCAATACGCTTTTCGTTATTAGGTATAACTGTTGTATTGAAAAATTCTAGGATAAGACCTACTGTGTAAGAATCAAATTTGTAAGCATAGGAATTAGTTAAAAGATATAAACCACAAAAATTCAGTCCTAAATAACTTTTAGATTAGGAGATTAAGGACAGTTCTTATATATTATAAACAAAGAATTCAAAGAAATCCTTTGTCAGCAAATAATTTAGTAAACAGTATAAGGAGATTACTATAAAAATAAGAAAAGTTAAGAAAGAGAGTCTTAAAGAAAATTTAGGCAAACTATTTGTATGAGAAATCTGCCTTTTCTTATTCTTATTTTAAGGTTTAATACCTTTGGTAAAATCTAAAATAGAAACTTATTAAACTGATGTTGCTTTAGTTTTTGTGATAGATCTATCAAATTTCGATAAATTAGATATACTTTAAGTGATCATCTTTTCTTGTAAGGCATTTCTATATTTTTCTATTTATTGCTAGAGGAATTATGGGTCAAAGGTAACAAGAAGGCAAATAATCTCTTCTCTCTTAGATTAAATAATTTTATACACTGGGAAAACTATTAATACAGTAAATACACAGACAACTTGGATAATGATTATACTCATATTTAATAAGCTTTGAGTATCACTTAAAGTTTGTCTTGCTTTAATGGTGGATGTATCTTAAATAGTCTGAATTGTTGAAATGAAACTATTATAATTCATGTAAGTAAATACTCTAGAAAGAGCATCGTTTTTTGTTAGATATTCACGTAGATTTGAGGGTAGATTTAAAAGAGAATACATTCTTGTGAAATTAACTAATATTTTATCAGTGTTCATTGTATTCTGAGTAATCAAAGTTGTAATATTATTCAACATAAAATCTTCAAATCCATCATGAATTGTATTACTTTAGAAATTTCCTATTTCGGTAGTAATAAATTATAGTTTTGATAACGCTTCGTTCTAGAATAATAATTAATCTTTAACAGTAAACTTAGAAAATAAGTAATTATAGTCTTTATTTACGGCTAACAATGTAAGTAATTCTTTAATTCTAAGAATTTAAGAAAACCCTTCTAATAAATTAGGACCTATTTATTTATGATAATGAAAAACAGTTATTGTTACATGCCTCAAAAAAAATATTTAGTTTTATTTACCTACTATCAAATTAGAATAATTGATCCATTCGTCCTAGAAATTCTACTTTACCTTTACAAAAAGAACACAAGAAATACTGATTAATATTAAAAAGGCTAAAATTCCAATGATTTTAGATACTCTAACTTCTAATGGTTCTCTTCTAGAAGCAATCATTTCAAATAAACTTTATTTCTTCGAGAAAATTTAACTTGATCCTGTTCTGACTGATTATTAATCATCCATGATAACATTTTTTCGATCCTTTTATTCTTAACTTTCCTCTTCATCTTAAAATTAACCGCTCATTTACTTCTTGCCATTTTTACCTTTATTCCCTTATTTACTTGGTAAGATGGATAATTGAATAACTCCATCATCATCTTCTTCATTCTCTTTTTTACCATTTTCTTAACTATTTTCTGATCCCTCTTCTTGATGATATTCCTTTCCAGTTTTATTTTATCTTACACTCAACAAATTCTACTGTGTTGTTATCTAAAGATGTGCCTTTTAAGAAAAAAATCTGCTTCTATTTCTCTATGAATATAATTCCATTTAGGAAAAGGAGGAAGATTCTTGTTAAATATTTGAATCAGATTTCTAAAGGCTCTTATTCTTTTCATACTAATCAGATTCTCTATATTTTTTAAAAAATATGGATTTTTACTAATGTTATATTGATAATTTACTTTCTAAAAGTACTACTGAGTTATCTCTCTTAGGAATACAAGAAACTTTAAGAAGGAGCAACTTATGGAGAGGTTAATGGATACAAATGTTGAATTTTGGCACTTTCCTCTTGGTGAATAAGCTAATGAGTAGAAACATCATTAGGGAATTTGGGAGATAAGAATGATTATCTACTTGTACCTGCTATTGATTCATCAATTTTTGTGCTTTTAGAGTCTCTTGCAGTTTTAATAAAATTTTTAGATTTAAATTATTGATCTATTATATTTTCAATACTATTACAACCTATCTAAGGACTATCATAAATATAATCACTATCTTTTCTATATAGTTAATAAAGATATTTTAATTAAATTCCTTCTATTAAATTATTGATTTACTTTTTTTGAATCTTTTCATAAAATGGGTCATATCCAAAATAACTATTAGAATCTCCAATTAAATTAGTGTTATTTATCATTACGCCATCAATATTATTTTGAATTAATACTTCATCCTCAATGTAGTTATCATGTTAATCCTTTTAATATTTAAACAATTTCATTAATTATTATCATATTTCCTGTTATTTTAATTCCTATTTTCTCCCATAAAAAATTGAGACATTAAATTATTAGTTTTGAAAAAGATAAATAAATTCCTTCTCTTTTTCTGTAAAGATAAATGAGGAACTACTATCTATATAGAAAAAGAATTAAAATTTACAGAATTATTCTAGAAACTATCCTTGTTACTCCTTGTGGATTGTTACATTGTTTCGGAAATTTAGAATTCAGATTTCCCCTTTTATAATTAAGAATATTTTTTGTCTAAACCAATATTTAAATAAGATGGAGATCCTTTTTCATAATTATTATGAGGAGAATTTGTTTAAAACATAGGTACTATAACTTCTTATTAAAACTTAGCTGTTAATATTTCTTTTAATCTTTAAAATAAGTCATTAATTTCATAATAGGTTCTTAATTTCTTATATGATTACAACTCAATAATTTTAATATTTGGATTAGTATCAGAATGCAATTTATAAGAAAATGGGGAGAAAGTAATTTCTAAGAACTCAAAATCCTAAGAATTTAAGTTAGAAAAATAGTCCTAGACGTCTTTGTGTGTATCTTTTGTAAAAGAACTTAGTTTTTTTATTGAATCCATATTAGTTGGTAAAAGTAAAAGTGATTTGAAAGTTTAATAATTTTAGATCTTCTAATCTTTAAATCCAAAAGTTTCATTATACCCATCGAAACTATTTATATCTTAAGTTACTTAATTAAAACTGTAAATTAGAGGGATTATAGTTTTTGCATTACAAGTTTTGATCAGATCAATACCTTTAAATTAAAAATTTATTTAATTACATATAAGTGAATATAACCAAATAATCAAAAATACCTTTTTTATTTGATTTGGTAGTACCAGAATCGTCAAAAAATTTAAAAATTAGGTTCTAAAACTCTTTAGTGCAAGAAATAATGTTATAATCATTATCGGTGAGAATACTAACTCTACAGCTTCTTGCTTGCTAAATTTAAACAGAGAGACCGAATTCACTATTAGATAATATGTCAATTTTTGTGCGGAGATAAACAGGGCTGATGAGCTTTGTAATAGGATTATTTAAAAAAGTTAAATATTCGCCTATTTTAATCATATCCATGTTGCCTTCTTCTAAGAGTAAATCTATATATTTATTAAAGCTTGGAATTATATATTCAGGTAATAACATCGTAAATTATTTTCCAATAAGTTCCTATTTTTAACACTTAAAAAATGAAGAAACTGAATTAGAAGCTTTGATTATTTGTTTATTGTGAAGAGAGACAAACATACTGCAAGTCATTTGATCAAATAAATCTATTTTAAGATCTACTCTTTATAGATTACGATTCATTAGTTGTTTAGATTTTTATATGAAATGATGGACTCTCCTTTTACGAAAATCAAAAAATTCAATGTAGATTTCGGCAATATTTAATAATCGAGGGTGATGGGGGTGAATATCAAACAGATTACGAATTTTAGCTTCTGCTATCCTCTTAGTTGCTAAACAAGATTCACTTTCTTTGAGAAGTTCTGTTAAACTAATATAATCAGAGCACAAGAACTCATAGTATCTTTGTCTGCTTTACAAAGCAGCTTTTAAAGAAGTAATGAAATCTTTGTACAAATAATCGAATTCATAGACAGAAGAGATAGAAAGGCGTTGATTCTAATAAGTAGTTGTATAAACATACTGACTAAAAGAGAGATTAACATCATTAATAATTTCTTGAAGAAGAGACTAGATTTATAATGAAGATTAGTTCATTTATAATTTCAGCTAGCATATTTATTAAAAGGCCTTTGCTGGGGTATTAGCTATCTAGCATAAAAAGTATAAATACGTAGGCTTCACTTTCAATTCTTAATCAGTGTAGTTTTTACTAGAGGCATTGAAGTATTTTTGAATAAGATGGTTTGTGTATTTTATTAAGAAAGAGCGTCTGTGATCTTCACCAATAACGTTTGCGACAGCTACATTTAATTCATCTTTGGTGTAAAGTTACTATTTTTAGAAAGATGTATTTGACTATTTATTGTTAGTGAGAAATTTATCAGTATATTAATAGCAAAAGCAGGTACTATCTTCTTTAATGACAGTATTCTTACTTTCTTTAATTTACTATTCACTAAAACAACAATCAAGATGATTAGCAAATATTGTTTCAAATTTAATTCCTAAACCATTTTTCATATATTCTTCATATGGTAAAGAGAATAAATCTATTATATTTCTAATGTGCTTGTCAAATTTTTCGGCCTTAATTTTTTTAATGTCCTTTTCAATAAAAGGTTACATATATTAACTATCAAAATTAGTAACTTCTAAGAGAAGTATTCCAACTCTAGAACTTAAAGGTATGCTACAAAATAAAAGAATAGAAAAGCTTAAAAAAGAGTAGTTTTGATCTTTGCTCGCAGGTAAAAATGTAACGATTATGAGAACAATAGCATAATAGACACATATTTAAGTGGTAAAATTCATAATAGGGGCATAGCTAAAAGGTCTCCTAAATAAACAAATAGCCAAACGAATAATGCAATTAATAGAAGTGAAAATCTTAATCACAACTTTAGAAGTACTTAAAAATATTCCACTGCCTATTATATCTAGCGTTATTCTGATAAAAACGAAGTAATTCTTTTATTAAGCTAGGTAATCTTTAATTATTATACTATAATCATACTCATTATTCGAAATTAAAGTCATAATTGAAAGAGTTAGTATCCAAACATAAATACTCATAAATATAGTAGCTCTGCGAAGCTAGTAACTTTCATCTGGGCTAGCATTTTCATTATAATGCTCTATTCCTACTTTCATAGATATTTAGGTAAAGGGAATTGCAAAAAGGTAGAGATAAATCCTAAATAAAAAAGAAAACACATAGTCACTTACAGTTAAAATTTTTGAAGAAGAAGAAGACTTTTTAGCTAATCTCTCCGTTGAATCTTAAGTAGATATAGATATATCAATGTAGTATTGCCAAAATATATAATGAATCAATCTGATCACAATATAGAGAACAAGAATTGTATTTAATAAACAGGCTATTAATAAAAACTAAGTCTAGGCATTTTCTTCAGACTTCCCATCAGCAAACATAATACTGTATAGAGGATATAATTTGAAATAATAAAAGTAATCATGCATATATCTTATGAACTCTTTTGAAGATGGAGAGCTAGTGTTTAACTCTTCAATTATCTCAGGAGTAAACAAGTTCCCTATAATTTAAGAAAAATATATAATCATTAAAGAGAAGACCATAATAGGACCTCTCTTGTAGGTTTTTAGTATCCTATGAATTTCGCAAATGTAAAAGTTGTGAGCGCGATCACGTAAGGATGTATTTTATCCGCTATCTTTATCAGCCTCTTGCATTTTACGCAGCAATTTTTCTGACTGGCTTTTAGATTTATTAGAAACCATGCTTCTATAAGTTTCTGTGCTTCTATTTATTAATTAGTGGTGCTTGACTATTTAACTTCTTTTTATGCTTTTAATTATTACAACCTTATTATATTAAAATGATGTGACTAATATTCAACCTTATTTTATTTTTATGATTTTAATTAGGATTATTTTTAACATCATATATATCATTTTGGCACATACATGTATCTATTTGATTTTCTACAAAAGTATGACTTCAAATTTAGTGTAATTATGAATTGGGCTAAAAAGTGATTTCTTTTTCTCATTTACTAGAGCATTAAAAAATATCCTACGCTTAAGATTATATGCCTTTTATTTACACTTATACCTATTCATAATTATAAAAAAATTTTTTTTGTGTTAATTATTGCTACACTACACATTAAGTCATTTATAACTTTAAAAAACTGTTTATTTTCTTAAATCCTAATTAATTATCTTTTTTAATTGGTCAAATTATTATTATTATTAGCAATTTAAAAATCTTTGAAGAAAGAGATATTACTATTCTTAGTATTCTAAATCATTTCAATTTTATCTTTTTGATTTTTTAAAATATAATAGATATTAAGTGTATATGATTACTCTAATTGATTTTTTATTTTATTTTGCTAATTTATTAGTACTAATCAATTTATCATCTTTCTTTGAAAATATAACCAGTGTAAATGAACAGAATATCTTCATAACATTCATAACAGACACAAAATTACAAATTGCAGAAATTTAGATTTGTAAAAACATTATCCTATCTAGAAATTTACATCTTAAGGTATGGCTATAAAATTTTGTAATTTGTTTTGAAATATGTGTTGGTGATAAAAGAATTTTAGTTGGTGATAAAATTTCAAGATTATCAATTGTTTGATTATTTGCTGATGTAATTTTTTTAATCAAATAAAAATTTTCAATTGTGAATGAATGATACGTAAAAAATTAATGATAAATAGAATTGATTTACTAATTAAAATAATTTGATGTATTCTAAGTATAGAAAGATTGCATCATTTAGTTTGAAATTAAATCATTATTATTTTCACTAAATATTTTGAGTTACTTAGAAAAGAATCTAATTAATTAATTTAGTTTTACTAGTAATAACTTTTGTTTAAAACTAGAGTGGTACTAAATCTTTCTTACTATAATGACAATAATGGATTCTAATTAAATTAAAACTAAACCTGAAAAATTTGATTTTAAAATTCTATTCATTTATCAAAGATTTAAAGATAAACCTTACATTAAATTAACAATGCACATTAATAATAAATCTTTTCATTAAACTTTTATCTTACATAGAACTTAATTAATAATATTTGTAACCATTAATAATAATAGCTAAATTAATTAATAATACAACTATTCTCTCTTACCTTTTTAACTGCTTGATTTAACATAATTAAAGTAGTAACAATAATCCTTTGCCTTTAGCCCCCTTCGTTTTTCATAATTAAATTGTGAATCAAAAATAATTCCAGTAAATTTTTAATTAATATTTTAAAATTGTAAGTATAAAATTGAATTAATGAATCTAATGATTAAATTAGAGTTTTTTCAATTAAAAATAAAAACTTATCAATAACTTTTAGGGATATTTATTTATTTGTATGCCGTTTATTTGGAAGTCTTTAAGACTTCAATAAATAAATTATAGGATTTCAAATTCATTTTCTTATAAGAGGCTATAGGAGTATAATTGTAATTTAAATAACATTCTTTCTTATCTTAATAATAAAGAGTATTATTCTCTTAATAATATTATCACATGATGATATTTTAAAACAACAATTCTCAAGTGTAACTTTAACATTAGTCTTCATTAATTAAACATTATTATAAAGACATTTAAAAGAGTTATCTAATAATTATTTATTAGTTAATACATATAATAAACTCTAACTTATAAAGATTATTTTAATCTAGTTTAAATCAATATTGTATGAATTGAGAATACTTAAGATTTTTACTCTTTTGAATCTATACAAGAGTACTTCCATCAAATAAAATTTCATCAAACTTGAGTTGTAAAGAACAAATTTTTTTCAATTATTTTTTTTAGAAATGATTTTGATTCTTACTAAAGATTTCCATTTAAATGAAAATCAGCCCATATTACATTTATTTTAAATTATGTGTAATAGAAATAAATACTTTTAAAAAAATATTATTAATAATTTAATTAATTAGTAGATCTATGAATTGATACATTTATTGTATTTATTAAATATATTTGTAAAAATTTTAATCTGATTTCATTAGCTTCGTAAAATTACGTTAGAGATTTAATTATTTATTAGTTTTAATTAAAAAAGTTAAATTTAGTAAAATACTTGATTTTCTTTTAATGAACTAATTTTAGATGAAGTTGAGTATTGTTTATTATATTAAACATTTGTGAGTAGAATGAAATTTAGTTATTTCGTAAATAAACAAACATACTATAAGTAGAACGGTAGATGGTAGAGATTATTTAACACTATATTATTAAAGTAAATTTCTTTAATTATTAATTGATCATTAAAAATATACCACAATCAGAAAGTAGCATTAATTAAAATAATCAATTAATAAAATGAAAAACAGTGGTCAAAGAGTTAACCATAATCTAAAACACCATGAGATTAAATCCATTGAAGATTATACAAAACAAACTTAAGTCAATTAAACCTTCAAGGAATTATCAATAAAATTCTATACTAGCAGAATGGCTTAGATACTAAAGGCCTATAAGAGAGGAAATCTAGTAGGTGCCTTGTTATTATTAGTATATTATTTCTAAATTATGAGTTTATTTTTCGAGGATAAAGTACTCGATAGACTTTCTAAATAGGATAAAGAGTAGCTACTTGTTTTAAATAAAGGTGCTGAATGGTTAAGGAGTTGTAGAATTTATTCGATTTGGGAAATAACTATTGGAGAAGATAATGGCAATAAAGAATAAAATATTTACACCTAAATTCAGATTGTGTTTTGCAGTTTCGCAATATGTTACAACTTCTTTATCATGTCTTACATCATAATTTAGTATATTTTTTGGATTACTAGTTAGAATTATCAACCTATATGCAATAAAGATTAAAATAACCATGAATAGAATGTGATTAATATTATCAAAAAGAATTTTTCTTTGAATCACAAATCATTAATGAGAAAATTCTTCTAGTCTGACAGCTCTCTGAATAAGCTTATTTCTTTCTTACTTCAAACATACAGATATGTTATAACAATACCTTTTACTGTTGTCAGCTTAAATTTAATATACTCAGATGAATTTAATTTTTCATCTTATTTACCATTAGAGATAAAGTATTTTTTAGGTATTCTGCTATTCTTATCCACAACATCCTTAAATTTTCTGATAGTAATTAATGAATTTGACTATTCGATTCGCTACCGAGACTGTTTTGGTTCTAGAGTTAATTATTTTCGATGGATCAGCTACTTTTTTGACCTAATGCATTCTTTCCTTTCTTCTTAAAAAAGTATAATAGATACTGATATGTATATAATCTTGCATGTAGTATCCTCAGCAATTAGAATAGGATTTCTAGTTTATGAATTTCCTTTCTTTTTTGAATTAGCTTAGTATTGTCATTTTTATGGTACTTTCCTTTATTTTTTTACTTCAGTGAGTGGTCCTATTTCTATTGCAATCTTTAGATAATCATATTATTATATAATAGTTATTTTAATCCTTCCTTTTTCTATAAATATGAGTTATATTACATTAAAATGGAGAGAATCTCTGTATAATCATTTCATAAGCGAAGAAAACATTAAAAATATTTCTGCCTTTCATTTAGAATATTATATAAGGAAATCAATTATCCCCTTGTGTTAGTTGGATATTGAATCCTATTTAAGTAGTGCGAAAGGAGGTTTAGGAATTCGGTTTGAAACTATTTATTCTGAACATATTATTAATTGTCTTAGTGGGTAAGACAAAAACAATAATGAAACAAGCCCTCTTCTCAAATAAAAATAAAAAATATTAAAGCATGAATGTTTTTGCTAAAAATTTTAGCAAGCAGAGTTGAATATAAATAATATGAATGGCCACCAATTAAGGAAATAATTTATTATAGAATATGTTTATAATTTATTTCAACTCTTCTTTACTAATTCTTAAGGTGTTTCTTAAAGCTCATACAGAGAAAACTCACCCTAAAAATTAAAATATCTAAAATAAATTAAACCTGTTTACATCTACTACCTAATTTAAATAGCTTCAACCCCTGCTAAATCTTATACAGAAGTTTTAGCTATCAAAGATAAAAACAAATATATGACCATTTAAGAGTAATTTATGTTAGAGTTGATTCTATAAGATCTAGACTATGAATTCATATCTTTTTTTGAATAATCAAATTACTAAAATCAGAGACTAAGGATAGGTGATGTTTATTAATTTGATTAAGTTTACAGAGATGCTTATAGATTGCTTAATAAAGGATTGCATGCTAAATAAGAGTTTTTTTAGTTTTTAAACTAAGATTAAATAACCTTAAAAAATTTAATTAAGAAGTCATAGGTCACTTTAAGTTCAACTCAAATAATAGAAGATTCTCTAATAAGCTTATTCAGAATGAATCCTTTGCATCCCAGAACTTTATAAATTGCTACTACATTTATCTACTATTTTGATTTCAAAAAAAGATCACTGACTTCTTTTATTCTTAAAGCAGCTGCTTTAAATGAATCAGAATTTCCTTCTTTAATAAGAAATGAATCAGCTAAAATGGATTTGAAAATTAATCTTTTTCATTCAAAATCTGCTGCATTTTTTATTTGTCTGGCAAGTAAATGTATTATCAGAGTATCTGATTCATCATCCAAGTTATTTGGCTGCAGTACTTCAGAAATGATTAGAAAACCTCTTCAATTACTCTTTCCAGATTGTTACTACCCTCATTTATTTAGTTACATAGAAAAATTAATTGAAGAAGCAAATATAGATTTAATTAAAATTGGTCTCTACAATACATTTATAAGAACATCTAAAGAAAGTGTTTTACCAGTAGTGATGAGAATGAAATTAGATTTTTTAGATGAATCTACATTTGGTCTTTCATGCTATATGCAAAAAATTGAAACTGATAAGTACTATATTATCTGCGATTCAAATTTTATCTTTTAAGATGCTTCTACAGCTATTAAACAACTTCTTTTTAAACATCTCTCTTCTAAACTCAAAAAAAAGAACCCGTTAGGTAATTTCATATTAATTTTAATTGAAACTAGTTGAAGATATTAATGTCATGTTTATGAGTTCTCTTAAGACATTTTAATCAATTAATTCTTATTTTTTGATAAGAAATTATTAAATAGCTAAATAAAAATAAAAATTGAAGAATATTTATGAAAAATTAAAATAATTTTTTTATTAAAGAGAAATTACAATACATTTAAGATTTAAAATATAAAAAATAAAAAATTTTTAAATTCTTAATAATTTTGGTTTGTAGTGAAATACATACAATTAAATTTTAAAAATTTACTAAATACCATTCATTTAAAAGAGTAATATTTTGTAAGAAATGAAATGAAATTAATTTAAAATTAAACTATTGAAAATGAATTAAAATTTGTAAAATTATATTAAAAATGTAATCTAATTTATTTAAAATAGATGTATTATAAAAGATCAGTGTTAGAAATTTTATACCTCTATTATATGGAGTTGACAAATTTTAACAGATGAATGAGTTTGACACTAATTAGAAAGCATCTTCTGCTTAAGATAAGTAGATAAATTTTAATTAGTTTACTTCTTTACTCTTTCTTCCAACATCAGTTGCTTAGCTTTCAATTCTTTAAAAGGAAGTGAAGTAGGAAATATATGATGTCAATAAATATTTCAAAGAATTTTAAATTTCTGAATTTGATCTGGTTCAAATAACTTTTTCTCCTTTGATTTAGAAGTCATTTAATGAAAAACAACAAAATCTAAATATAATATAAATATCAAAAGTTAAAAAATTTAAGAAAATTCATGAGATAAATGAGCTTTTGGATCAAATGAGAGAAAAATTTCTATAATATTTTTCACATCCTGTAGAAATTCAGCCATATGAAAATTTGTATAAATAAAATTCCTAAATTAAAGAAATTCAAACTTACACAACTTAAGAAACTACTTTTAAAATAACAAACGACTAAACTGATTATAAGGAAAAAAATGAAACAGCTGACAATACAAAATAAGATGCAATAAGTGGTTTGTGCGACATTGATTAATTTGAATCTAATCACTTTTAATAATAAAATAAGAAAGAAAAATAATCAACTGATTAATAAATTAATCTGAGCTTATCCTCCAAAAAATCATCTGAGTATACTTCTAAATCAAATTCTATCAATTTTGTAAAAAAATTTATGATATACAACAAATAACATTTAAATAATACAAATTTTATTAAAATATTTTATAATAGGTAAGCAACCTATCAAAGTAATTAGAACCATAAGAATAACCTGACAAAAAATTTTAAGATGATAATGACTAATAAGATAAATATTTTTATGAATAGAATTTGCAAGATTATTACTAAGGCTATAATTGCGTTGAATATTTAGATGACCAGTAGGAGATGTAATTTCGAGGCTCAAATGAAGATTCTAAAAATATTTAAATGAATTACGAATTAAGTAATATAGATCCTTCAAGTAATATTTAGCAGTTTGATTATCCTATTATGTCTGACTAAAATTTTGTATTACCTTCTTCTCATTAGCATGAAAAATTAATTATACTTTCTCCAAAAAACCCTGGAAATGATGTATCCGCAACAATGCAATCTCACATATAATTCATAAATTCTCCCAGATTCGGTTAAGAGCTGTAATCTCCTCTTACAACTAATAAAGACAATGAACAATCTCATCATTACTTTATAAGTTAGAATGTGGTAAGCAGAGATAATAATGTAATCAATTAAATTATATTATATAAGCTAATTAATTCTGATATAAATTTACCTAATTTAACAATTTCATGTTAAAATCACTTGAAACTAATAATTATCTATAAATAATAAAAGCAGAACTCTTAATCCTTGTCATAAGCTATTATTGGAAGTTAAGCATCACCAACTATTAAAATCTAGGATATTTTGAAATAATCAACGTATAATTTTATATTTTTTTATTTCCTTTTTGTGAATTATTTTAATTTTAACTAAAGAATTGATGATAAGTCAAATAATTAAATTACACATGCTATGCCTTTTCTGGTATTTAAAAACAATGAGTAGCTTAAGAAAATACAAGATTCTTCAATGGATCAATACACATAAAGCCATACTTCAATAGAATAAGAAATTAAAAATAATATTCAGGCAGGTAATAAAGTAACGAACTCAAAATTTCTGATTAATCATTAATTAAGTAGAAAAGAAATTTAATTAATAGAAAAAAATGTTTCAAAACTTTATGAAGTTTAAAATTCTAAGAAATTTATAAAAGAAAATCATAATATAAATAGCTAATTAAAAGACTAATAATCGTAACATCTTTCTGAGTAAGGAAATTAAGAGTCAGAATAAAATGGATAGAAAAATAAAAGAAATAAAAATGATAATGACAATCAAGAATATTATAAAATATAAGACTCTCAATTTTATTCTAAAAAGTAATTCTTATATGAGATGATAGCAAAGCGATAAGAACCAATATAAATAAAATATGCAAGGTATTTAGGTTATCTAGCATTAGTATTACTTATAAGTATAAGTATTGGTTTATATTTGTCTTTAGTTAGGTACTTCGATAATGGATGGGATTATTTTAAAAATATGGTGATAGGTAAATTCTGCTTTTTAATTTAATCGAACTATAAAATAATTAAATAATTTAAGGTTCAGACATTCTAGAGTGCTATTCTCAAATAGTCAGGCAAAAAGAATTGCTTTATACAATAAATAAATAAGGTTTAGTTGGAATTGATGAGAATGATCAAATTATAATGAAATTGTAGAAAGAAGAAAGGGATTTCAGGTAGATTTAACTCAGATAATTGATTCATCTATTCTAAGATCACGAAATTAGTAAAGGGTTTGAAAAATATATGCTAGAAGATTTAATTTAAGTTTCTTTTCTAACTAATCAAAATCAACCCTTAAAATTTATCAACTTTACTCGAATGTAATAAATTTTACTATTTTTTAATTTTTTCCTTTATTAATTACTCTTATTGATAATTTTATTGATTATTTATGTAAATTTAAATAAAATAGATACTCACTTATAAACATGCCTTTGTATTTGAGATCCTATGTAATGATGAACGATTTCGATTCTCAGACTTATGTACTTGAGAACTATCAGAATATGGTGGATATGCTCAGCACTATAGTTTAAAACTCTAGCGATATGTCAAACTAAAAGATAAATAGCTCAAAAAATCTTTTGTATCTTAGTATATTTTTAATTGAGTCTTGCAGTGGGTTTATTCTATTGCTAATATTTCCTATTTACTACATAATACAGAGCAGAAGTGAAGAGATTTTAAAATTAATGGTTTCATTTGATTCTAATTTTTTGAATAAAACAATATAAAAGTATAGTAACGAGTTATAAAATCAGTAGAATATCAGTACAACAAAAACATTGAGATCTATAAAAACTATTAAGAACTTAGAAACAAAGAACATTCTTTCTCTATCAAACATAGTATTAGGAGCTACAAATTCTTATTTGAAGTAATCAGATAGAAAAAGGAAGGTTATTTCTCAAACTGATAAATTGCAAAAATTTTCTAATACTCTAACACTAAAATCTTTAATAGTTTTTATCATAATATCAATATACTCTATAGCTAATTTTACTTTGACTAGGAACTTTTTTGAGACATTTAATTATAATATATCAGAAGTGAGTTAGATTTATGAAATAAAGAGTCTATTAAGTTTGGAATTTACTTGTTTAGGCTTGTTTACAAATTCTTATATTTATAATTTCAATTCAAGAGATCTAGAAGTCCTTCAAATATTCAAAGAACAATTCATAGATGCCTAGTTATTTAAATGGACTACAGAATTATATAAAATTGAAGAGAATTTCTAAGTAGAGAGAAATCATATGGAAGAATATAAAACAATTCTTCTAAAAACAGTGAAAGAAGATGCATGCTAGATTTTAAGAGATTCCTTTAAATTAAATTATTAAACAGAAGAAGAGAGACAATATTAAGAAATAAATTAATCATATGACTCTAAAGTAAATGCTAATCTTTGTGATTAAATATTAAAAGGAAAAATAAAGTAAGGACTCATTGTATCCTTAAAAGAACTAAACCAGCAATTTAATTAAGTTTACGCTATTTTTAATTCTACACTAGGTAATGATGTATTATTTTTCTAATAATTCGACCAATGGTGTAAGGAAAGTAATTATTTTGATTTACAGCAATCTTATTACTACATACGCTAAATCATCCGTTTGCTAAAAGAAAAATCTCACGCCTCTAGTAAGAATTATTTTGAATATATAAAAAGAGTTTAACTTGGATTGTGTCTCTATATAATTGTGATCTGTATCATTATTTTCATTTTCTTATGGACTAAATTCGTTGATAGCTTAAGTATGAAAATCTTCCAGGTAAGATTCTTCCTTAGCCTAATCCCTCTTGAGAACTTGCTTGAGAATTCCTACATAATATCGTATTTAAACAAATAAATTCGTTATTAAACAAGTTGAGCATCATTTTCTAAATAAAAATAGAGTACCTAAATAATTCAATAAAAAGAGTAATTTGTAAATAATCATTTTGAGAATAGAGTAATAATCAAATAGAAATTAATTACACATACTATCTATAAATTTATAGAATATTCTTAGATCATTTTAAAATAAAAGCAAAAATATATTTATTTGTTATTACTTGTGTGTAAAAATATCAAATTCAGAGAAAATACAATATTTTTTAAATTAAAAAGTGTATTCTTAATGTAAAAAAAAAGTATTGAATGTAAGAAACTTTGAATATTTAATATTTAACAAATTTAAATACAAATTTCTCGATATCTAAGCATAATTAATTTTTATATCTCTTTGCTTATTTATCCTTAATAATTAATATATTGTTTAGCCTGATAAATTATGTCTTTCAACTTTAAAAATAATAAGAGAGTAATCTCTTTCAGGAATTTTTTTTTTAACTAACTATTTACTATTATTATAAATCAAATCAAATAAATTTATGATCATTTAGTAGAAAATATAAGTTACAATGGTTTTTCAAGTAAAAAGTTAACATTCACTTTTTATAGTATAAATTGTATATTTTGTAATTAAAATAAACTATAGTACTAAGCTATAAATTAGTAAAAACAATAATTAAACAAATTGATTAAATTGAATTAGACCATGAAACCAATTTTCATTTTTTCCTTTACATTTATTACTTTCATATAATAAATAACAAGCTAAGACACAGATATAAGCTTAGTTTACTCACCTTTTTATTTAAATCGTTACGATTTATCTGCAGCCGAAGGTACTTCATAAATTATAAGAGTAGCCTAGGATCTCGCAGCAGTTTATTTCTCATCAGGATTTGGTGGAATCATTGTGTTAGACTAATTAGGAGGTAAAAAGTTATTGTAACAATAAATTAGGTAGGAATATGTTAGCTCATTTGATGTAAGCTCTGATGGCATGATTCTTGTGATAGGTTAGAAAACACGGCTTAGCATTTTTCAATATTCACTGCCAAAAATAGACTTAAATAATATGAAATAGTATGTAGAGATTTCTAATACTACATTCCCTTCAGAAATTTTAGAAGTATTTTATTTTGAAAAAATGAATCTTGTGTTTGCATCAGGATTGAATGGATATGTTGCAGTTTATGACCTCTAAAATATAAATAACATCAGGTAAATTGCTATATATGATACATAGTCAGTTTAAGTTACCAGTATTTATGTTTCGAGCGATGCTTAATGGATTTACTTAAGCTGTGATATAGTAGGAGTAGTTGTATTACGATTTGATTTAATATAAAGTAGTGGCTAACTTAGAGAAGGAAAATTTATATTGGCAGCAAAAGGTTAAGGTTATAGAAAGACTTGGGCTTTAGTTGTTACAAATGATAATAAATACATTTATGAGATAGAGAATTGGTTTGGAATTTATTATGCAGATAATTCAAAAGTACTCATCAGCGATCCTTCTACCTATCCTATGACCTTGAATTTTTAAGCTTATTGGCCTTTAAAACAAGTAAATCCAGTGTGTACCATCCTTCTTATCTCTAAAAATAATAACTATTTATTTGTTGGGGTTAGATCTATTGGAATCCTTATTTTTGATATTAGACAAAGGACTAACATCTAATATTTTTAACATATTCAAATTGATGCGCTTTCAAACTCTGCCATTTTATCCAATAATGAGAAATATTTGTATTATGCAAATTCTTTAGGAGTTTACACATTCAAAAAATCAATTCCAAATTTAAATAATAATTTCCCAAATACCTTTAATACTCACCAGGCGATACAAAAAGAAATGGATGGAATTTATAAATGGAGATGCTACATGGATCCAAGTAATTAATACCTTATGGGATCATTTGATTATAGTGGAACATTTATAATACCTTTTTTTAATAATCCTTTAAATCTATAAATTTCTAAAGCAACCCATCTCCCAATAGAATCTGATTCTATGAGCTTTGATGTTAAAAATAAACTTTTATTTATCCCCACTCTTTATTCTTAGAAACTAATTAATGTATATAGTTATGCACCAACAGCAGATGATCCTACAATTTCTCTAAATAATCTAAAGGAAGTTGGTAGTTATTCAGTAAGCACTTATCAAATGGCAGAATAATTGATATTTAGCAAAGATCGCCAATATGCAATTCAAACTTATTAAAGTGGAATGATGCTTTTTGACATGAGAGATCCATTAGTTATTAAATTAGTTTATTATTATATAAATCCTGAATTCATGTAAGGAGAAACGGGTGGTGGGACAATAACAGATGATAATAATTTTATAATAGGATGTGTGAGAAACTATGGTATATATGTATTGGATTGTACTGATAAGAATTAAATAGTGTTATCAGATTATTTAGAAACTTTAGGAGGTGAAAGTATTGCCCTTTCAAAGATTACATCTAAATATGCTTACCTGATGGATGGTATGAGAGGATTTGCAATTCTAGATCTGACAGTACTTCCTAAAATAAAAGTTATTTCAAGGGTACTTTTATAAGGTTGGACTTAATTAGGAATCCCAATAAAATAAGATAATTTCATTCTTATTGGCTCTTAAGATTATGGGATGTTAACACTAATTGATATGTAAGATAAAATGAATCCTAGAGTGATTAGTACCTATAGAAGAGACAAATAGTTTTCTGTTTCAATCTGCACTACAAATGATGAAAAATTTGTGTTTATAACTAATCCTTAAGGTATTATAACTCTCCCTTTAATTAGTAATGTAATGATTCATACAGAAGTCAATGAAATATTAGTTAATTAGTTAACAGGAAACAAAATTGTTTAAACATTTGAAAAGCCAGAAAATTAAGCTGATTATATCTTCAAAGTTGGATAAAAGATTTAATTAAATTTTTTGATCCTCTATCCAATTGATGAAGATGAACGTATTGCTCAGGTTAATTTTTATAGCAATGATTAAATATTAGATATACCATACTATATGAATTATGATGCCTAATCTTAAACTTTAATTATGGAAATCGATAAATCTGCTTTAGGGGATATCAGAGATGGTACTAATTAAAATACTATTTTAATTAAAACAGTTATTCCACTTTAGCAGTCTTCATTCTTGTATTCTTTATAAGATCCATACGATGTTGCTCTAACAGATTAAGAATAATCAAATCTGATTCTAACATATTTAATTGATTAGAATTATCTAGATTCAAAAAGAACTGTTACTAATTTTTTTGACTCTACAAAACCTTTTAAATTTGATGATCAGTTTGTTAATAATTTCTAGAAAATCAAATCAAGTAGTTAAATTCAGGATATTAGTTTATATATGAGCTAACTTCAATTCAAAGTACTCTAAACTTTAATACTATCATCTTACATCAATCCAGTTATTTTCTTTGTTGAGCCTTCACTTTAACTCAATTTCGGAGATATTTAGAATCATGTCTACAGTTTATCATCTTCTTTAATCAGCGTTTATCTATAAGTAGATAAATCTAGTGGGAAGTTTGTTGTTAAGGATTATCCAGGTGTTATTACTTCCACAACTGTAGGTGGAGATTAAATTAAAATAGAAGGATCTCTTTCTAATATTAATAGAGTATTATATTCTTAAATGATATTTGCAAATACTACTGACATAACAGATTCTATGATGGTGCAAATTACAATTATTGATAATGTTAATTACCCTCTAATAGTAAATGAAAAATTAAAATAATGTCGGTTTATTATTTTAAAGTAAGTTATTAAAGTAAATGTACCTCTTTAATAATAAATAGAAAAATAATTCTAAGATTCAATTGCTGACATAGAAAGTGATCTTTCTATTACTTTTTCTTAAGATTCATTTTAAGTTAAAGATTTTAATACTATTTTCTATAGGATATAATTATACTCTCATACAGATGGATATTATCAAGATCTCTCTCCAGACTTTTGGCTTCAATCCTAAGGTGATACTAGATTGAATTACTTTGGAAAAATTCCTTCTAGCCTGTTCAATACCATTTTTAGATTCAAAATTATTGCAAATGATACTTACACTACAGTTGAGGATTATTTTATTTTAAAAGCCTAGGGGGTGCCTTTTGTTTACGTAGTGAATTTGATGTTTAAAATTCTTGGTCCACTCTTTGCCATTCTTGGTATATATCAAAAAAGGCATATAATTTGGAATATGATTTTTAAAAACTAAACATGTTTTGAAGATGAGCATGCCTATTGTGATGAATAATTTAGCATGAAAATCATTTTAATGGGCACGATTTTATAAGATTCAATAAAAATTGTTTAGAACCTATTGCTTAAAATAAATAGTAAAGATAAATTGTATTCTGTAACCAACATTTAAGATGAAGAGACTAATGAAAAAAAAGATAAAGAGGAAGTAATAATGTCATAATCTTTAAATACTGAAAATAAAAAGAAATGCTGTTAATTCAACAAAAGGGAATCATTAATCAATCGCTTAAAGAATATTTCTACAGTGAATTTTTAAATCCCCAAACCTGATCTAGAAAAAATAATTAATAGTATGGCTTCATTAAAAAATCACATTCCATCATCTATAGCTGAAAAAAAATACATAAAGAGATCTGGATGCATTTGCATGCAATTAGTGGTTGAAGATATCCTTAAATACAAGTTAACTCTATCAGCAAATGGGTAACCAAAAGGGTAATATGAATACACTACAGATATCAAGGATGTGAACTCTAGAATTCATAAAGCAGTAAAAGCGTAAATCTCTAGACATTTGCTATCCTTAGATAAGCGATCACAAACATTTTATGATTTTATAAAATATTTTGCATTAAGATATCTCACTAAATCAAGAAAGTATTGGTATAGAGCTCTAATAGAGTTTGATTCTTCTAAATATTATCATGAATCAGGAAATTTAGGAATATTTTCTAATTTGAGAATAAATACAGAAGAGATATTGAATTTACTTATTCTTCTTAAAATTCTTCCTTAGTCTACTTTTAAATAAATTAATAATTTTGAATAACTTACTCAAGCTTTAAGATAGTATTAGACTGGAATAAATATTTTCTTAATTAGAGATGTTCTTTTTGCAGATGCATATGGATTAACATCTTAAGTTCCTTCAGTTTTCTATTGTGCCTAAGGAGAGTCTATTCATTTACCATAATACTAAATAAAATAAATATTAGCATTTAAAAAAGTTAATGCAAGCAATTTTTATCGCCCAATACTTTCTTTCTTCAATTTAGAATATAAAAAATATGGGGTTTCTAAGAATATCCGTCTTCCTACTTGGTTATCCTTAGATTAAAAGCATGGAGTTATTATGTTTTCAGGAACTCCTTCAAAAGAAGATATAGAAGATGTCCTTATAAGAATTTATGATTTATCAGGATATGTTATTAAATCTTTCTTATTGAAAGTTAAGCCTAATACAAAACAAAAATCTGATGCAGAGTTCAGTATCCCTGATGAGGATAACATGTAAATCCTTCAAAATTCACAACCTTATTTTTATTAAACTTCATTAATAAATATTGGATCTCCACCATTACTTTCTCCTGCAACTAAAGTTAGTTTCTAATAATTATAATAATAAAACTAATAAAGATTTAGAAATAGTACTTTATTTTTCTCACCTAGAAATATGGTTAATTCTGTAAACTAAAATACATATGAATCAGTAATTTCACCTAAAAGAGATTTTACTCGACATAAATAAAGTATTGTATACTAATTCCCTATTTAACAACCTATCTAATTGAGTTATGAATTTAAATCTAATTCAAACAGTAAAAATTCAGAATAGATTTCTCCTTAATACCCTTTAATTCAAAATAATTCAGATTAAAGTAATTAAATAAATTGCTAAACTGATTATACTCTAATCAATGATAAAATAGATTTCTTACCTACTATTTAATATAACGATAGTTAACCCTCTTAGTTAAAAGAGAAAAAAAAAATCTATTAAGAATTTATGATAAAACCAGAGAAAATAAAATATGATTTAGAATAAAAATAATCTAATAATTAGAGCCCTGATGAAATATTAGAGGTAGAAAAATGAATTCATACCAAATAAATGAAGGAGTTAAACCTCCCACCTCCAATTTTATAATATTTTTTTAACCAAAAATTTATTTCTTTAAAGATTTAATAAAAATTATGAATAAAAGTGAATAGTTACAAATATTTAAGAACTGTCAAGTAAGTAAGAAATTAAATAAAAAATTATCTAATATTTTAATTTAGTATAATATTTATCTTGTACGTAAATATGTAGTCATTATAAGTTTTGATTAATATTCTTTTAAATTATTAATTTATTCATTCTCTTATTCCCTTTCTTCCTCCTGTCATCTCATATTAATGGGGGCCATCAGATTTTTATAACTTCTCTTCAAACTTACGGCTATAATAATTGTAAAGTGCTTCATGGCGTCTTTTGATGGTAAAGTAATTCCAAAGTGAAAATGTAGTTACGGAAACTATAGAATTCCTTATAAGAGATGGAACAATTCCTTTATATAGGGTTTAAATTCCTATTTCTTCTTTAAATATTTACATAATATATGTTTAGAATGAAGATATTTCACTGCCTTGTAATGTTCTTATGCAGTATCTGTGATGTAAGAAATCTAAAGGATGAGTAAGTGTAGTTGTGATTAAACTAGTTAATAAAGCACTCGTACATACTTTGAAATTATCACTTCTTATTTCCGTCTCTTCGTAGAAGTATCTTAAGAACTTAAAAAATAAGAATATTTCACTAACTGCGATACTGTTCTAGAGTAATAAACCACTTTTTATTCCTGTTCCCATAAAAATAGTTGGCTTTCCTTTGTGGAATTAACTTATTTTACGATATTTCTCTGAATAAGATTCATATTTTGTGTAATCCATTCCTAAAGGTTCACACTAAATCTTAATTTTTAGGATATTTGATGGTTACTATATTAAGAAACTCATCGATTAAGCTGCTATAGCAGATAAATATAATTAGATATCACTTATCTAAGAATAGGGTTGAAGTGGACGACCGACTAAAAAATCAAAAGCTAAAAATCTGACTAAATTTTAAGAAATAATCCTATCCATTGCAGCCCTTAATCCATATAAAAATCCAAAAGATTTTTCAGCTTTGATAATATCATTATAGATAATCATAGATTCCTTAAAGATAGACTTTGATTCAAATGTTTTGCGAGCAATTTCCCTTACTTTTATACGATCAAAAGGATAAGCTATAGCTTCTCCTATAGCTGAAGCGAAGGCTATAACTCCAATTCTACGAATAATACCTTTTTCAGATAAATCGAAATGACTATAATTCATATTTTTTGACTTAAAAAATATATTAAAAATTATCTATATACAATATCAAATAAATGTTGATAAGAAAAATAATTAATTAATTAACGAATGAATGAATGAATGTATCTATGATTGAACTATAAATTAAAAGATTCCTTTTTAACTTTCTCTTATCAATAGATATTTCTATCATCAAGAAATTTCTAATACAGGATAAGTAAACAAAAGATATTAATAACATAAAATAGTAAAATAGTTAATAATTTAAATTAAGAATAAATTCATAAATAACTTTCATTCAACTTATGATTTTAATTAGTTACTAATATTGATTGAATAAATGAAAATCTGTGAATTCTATAATTTTAAATGATTAAATGTACATTTAATCTATAGATAATAATAATACACTTATATTTAATTATAATATTATTGTTTGTTCATTATTAAATGTCAAGATTTAATAAATTAGTTTTTATTTTGTTTAACTTTTCTAAGAATACTTCCAGTTCTTCCTTTGAAAATTCAAGATTAATTCTTTATTCCTTTTCGCTTCCATATTTCTTGAGAATAAGTTAAAGAATGAGAAGAGGTATTTAAGTTCTAGAGAGGTTATCAGCTGCTAAGCTAACCTATTTATTTATTGAAATTCAAAATAATTTAATAAATATTTAAAGATAAAGCTTACATTAATGTTCCAATTGAAATCTACTAAAACAAGCTAGTTCAAAGCTATCTATCTTTATATAGATTATTTTTGAATTGATTATATATTATAGTAAAGTATCTCTGCCAAAATATTCACTCTTTATTCAGCTATTCCTAAATCGCATTTCTAAATTAACTTTTTAAGCTATTATTATTTATGGAAAATTAATTAATAATTCAACATTTTCCTTTGTTAATTCAATAAAATATATTATAAGCTCTACATTAATAATACTCCTTTTCCTAAACAAAATTTCAAAATATATTACATTCTTTGCAGAGTTGATTGTGTTGTCAATAATTACATTTCCTAATTCTTATAAGAATTTATGTGTCTCTAATACTTAAGAATAGTTTTCGATTTCTTCATATTAAAGTAATAAAGGCTTTTTCTTATCCATCACAAATTCGCTGATGATATCCTAAACATACTTTATGATATTAATAATATATTATTTTTTATTTTTAAGATATGATGAACAAAATAAATATGTTCTAATAATAGCTTATTCCTTAATATTCCAGCATTAATAACTTATTCAATTAAATAAACTCTATTACTTTCTAAAATTTCTCATCGCTTTAAAATAAAGTAAAGATTTTAGGCTTAATTATTTCCATTCCAATTTATTACTATTAAACTATGATTTCTTATTAAAAATTTTTCCAATATTTCAGATTATTATTATTATTGGGCAATTTATATCTTTTCATTGATCAAACAATTAATGATATTTGGATATTCTTTTACATAGAAAGAAATAATCAAGAAAATTTTAATAAATAAAACCAAAAATAATTATATTGACACAATATTAATAAATAATGTTTCTGATCCTAATATCATGTACTCATTCATTATAATTTCTCATAATTTAATAATCAAATATAAAAAAAATACTCCCCCACCGGGACTTGAACCCGGGTCTCAAGGGTGAGAACCTTGTATCCTAACCAGCTAGACTATGAGGGATTATATAATCTTTATAGATATAGGATTATTAATTTTAAATTAAACAATTAATTATCTAAAATTAAATAGGTTGAATTTTTTATCCAAGAAAAAAACTCCCCCACCGGGACTTGAACCCGGGTCTCAAGGGTGAGAACCTTGTATCCTAACCAGCTAGACTATGAGGGATTTGTAATATTAATATTATCAATTTTGCAAGAATTTTATATTTTTCTAATTTAATATTCATAAAAATAACATAAATATGTAAATTAATTTTTCCATATTATATTAATATGTTAACTTTTAATCATGTAAAATTTTCTTGATTTAAAAATATGAAATTTTAGTTTTAGTATAATGTAAAATCAAATCATTTAATACATATTAAAATTTTAGATAATTAATTCTAATTTTTTTATTAAATTTTATAAAAAAATGAGAAAATTAATTATTAATTAATGAAAGATTTTAAAATATTAATTTATTTAATAATTTATATTATTTTAAAAGTAGTATTCTCTAAAACATTTTAAGCTATAAGCTTCATTATCAAAATAGATTATCATAAAACATTAAATAATGAGGATTCTTAAAAGGTTTTGATTAAGTTAATAAAGAGTGTTAACAATATTCTTTAGAATTAAAATAGATAAATAATTAAGTTAAATTACAATAAAATATAATAGTTTATAAAAATGATTCTCCCCCATCGGGAATCGAACCC
>JH651325.1:241998-271564 GCA_000260095.1 Tetrahymena borealis
AGCCATGCATCATAAACCATTAGACCATGAGGGATTTTCAAAAGGTTTTAATTATGTTAATAATGAGTGTGAAATATATTCTTTAGAACTAAAATAGATAACTAAATAAGTTAAATTACAATAAAATATATTGTTTATAAAAATAATACTCAACAATCCTAATGTCAAATTTACTTTCATCTTATACTATTAGATCATTCAATTTTAAAATATTAAATTAATTTATTTTAAACTAAATACCTTTAAGGAAATTTCAATATTTATTTATTCATTAACAGTTATATTTTTAATATTTAATTTATCAAATTTACCTATTACTTTAAATAATATATGATATAAGTTTTTATATTAATAAGTAATAAAAAATAGATTGGTATTAAAAAAAAATTTTTTTTAATTTCATTTTATAGATAAAAAAGTATGAACACATTATGAATAAAAATTAACTAGGAAATATTAAAATATAATTTAAAAAATAACTCCCCCACCGGGACTTGAACCCGGGTCTCAAGGGTGAGAACCTTGTATCCTAACCAGCTAGACTATGAGGGATTTATAATAAATTGATGATTTATGAAAATCTTATAATAACCTCTTAATTATTTTAGATAATTTAAAATTGTTTGGTCAATACTAATCTAATGTAAAAGAAAAATAATAAAAAAAAGATCAGTTTTATAAAAACATTTAAAAAAAAGTAGTTACTAATAAAAGTTTACTAAAAATAAAATAGTTTTTGTCTATTAACGAATTCACTCTCATAATCAATATTAAATATTTTAAATTTTTAGAAAAAAGTAATCATGAGTATCTTCATTAAATTAAGGATTATTTTTATTTTTAACATAAATATTTCTATAAGTATCATCTTCAAACTTAAATAAATTAACCTCAAGCTTATTTTAGCATTTTTATAAAAATTCTTATAGAGTTCCTCCTCTTTATGGTGCAATAATAATACAAAAACCACCACTCTTAGCTAGATTATTTTAGAGGGTCTTAATTAATGCATTATGATAATTTCTGAAGAATAAACAGTCTGCTATGATAATACAATCGAATTTATCTTTTTCTTCAAGCTCTATTCCATTTTCATCCCATATATATTACTTTGATTAAATCATTTCTATTTTTATATAAATGAAATTTACAAAAACAGTTTGATTTATCTAAATAGAGTTTATATGAGAAATTTAAAAAATAAATTACTCTATATTTAAAAATTATCTTTAAAATTAGGATAATTTTAGAGAATATTTTAGCGAAGTAAGTTAGCACATTCCTCATTTCCATCAGATATCTCAATTGTAAAATCCTATTCATATTTATTTTTATCATACATTAACTTTGATAATGCTAAACCAGCCAATCCTGAGTAACCTGCTCCATATTCAGCAATTCTTTTGAAAGATTTAAATGAATCTATATTTTTTAAACAGTAATAAGCTAATAACTCTTCAGCAGGCCAAAGAGATACTCCTGTACTATCAACTTTTGATTCATTAAACTTTTTCATTTCTTCTAATGAAATTACAGTTCTTTATTTTTTAATGAGCACTTAAAGGCCATCTTTACCAAAATCGTATTAAATTAAATCATTTTCTAAAGTTATTTGAGGAATAATATTCAAATATAACTATTAATGGATGGTGTAATCATCTTTTTTTAAAAGAAATTTCTTTAAATTTCCCCAAAGTTTTTTTGTTTTTTGTTAATTTGGATTATTGGTTTGTTCTACTTTTTATTCTATCTACATTTACTTACCAAGTGTTGAATAAAGATAATTTTAAAAATTTGATTTATAAAATTTTTATTAAGATTTATAAAATTGTTATTAAGATTTATTTATTAGTAATTTAAAAGAGTTTGGAGACAAAATCTATTTGATGCATTAAACTGTAGGGTAAATTTTGAAAAATATTAGTTATTGTTATTTGAGTATTTAGATTTTAAAGTAAATATAAACACATAAATGAATTCCCACAAATTAATAAATTTACTATTAGGTGTATTTTAAATACAGGAAATCAACTCAAAACAATCACATATAATAATAAAATAAAACTCAAGCAAACTTCAAGATAAGACCCCTTTTAAATTGTGTAAATATTCAATGGAACTATTAATTAATATTAAAATTGTTTAAAATCAAATTTAGAAAATGTTTAATTATATAAATGCTTTAAATGGGTGGTACCTTTTTTCTTTTCTGTCTTTACTGATAATTTAACAACTGAATTATCATCTAGGTAATAATTATATATAGGAAAATCATTAATTGTAGAAAGATAGAAGTCATAAACAGTTCTGTCATTCAATCCATTAAATGTTATATTAAAAGCTTTATTGGCATAATCAACATAGGAAGTGATAAATAAGATTTAATCAACTGGAAGATTAGTCATATTCAATCCTTAAGCAATTTCATAAGAAGTAGGATAGATTGTACCTGCAGGTTCTTTGCTTAATAAAGAAGTTGAATTAGTGAGAGTGATGTTTTCACTCTTTTATCTTGGAATTGCTATTGCAGTTAGAGTACCACAAAAAGATAATTCATATTTTATTGATACAGAGCTTATTGATCTTGTATCCATGTAAGGAGAAACCTGATTAGATTGATAAATATAAATAACACTTACTATATAATTTTAAAATAATATAAATTACTGTGAATTATGGAATATTAGAAGAGAGATTAGTCATGATGAAAGGAGTATTGGTATCTAGACGAGGTATAAATTATTAAATATCGTTCTTTCTATCATTTAAAAGTGAAACAATATTAATAGGTGTAGTTAAATAATCTTCATTTGTTGAATCAGGCAAAAGAAGAAGATTCCAATACATTATGCCATCTGTATTAGATCCATCTAAACTGCTACTCTAACAATTTGTAACTCTTTCAATAATTCTATTTATTAACATTATATTATTATCTAATTAGAAGAGAATATTTATTATTACCTTGATGATTCAATTGACACTAAACTTGCCATCTTTGTGATATATTCTTGTTTAACCTCTGAAATAATTGTTGCTTAAGAAATCCTCATAGTAAAAGCTGCTATATTCTAAGGAGCTATAATTTTTTGGTATTTAAATTATTATTTGAAATTATACTTACTTTTTAAGAATAAATTACCTAAAGTGCTAAAAGCTATTTTTTGGTAGATTTTATTATTCACAAGATTCATATTCATAATGTACATATAAATTTCATAATCAATTCCTGGTGTTAAATCACTAATTGTAAACTAAGTTTAGAAGTTAGTTTTTCTAATATAATTAGCTCCATAAATAGGATTACTGA
The DNA here is from genome assembly GCA_000260095.1 of Tetrahymena borealis. Taxonomy (NCBI): domain Eukaryota; phylum Ciliophora; class Oligohymenophorea; order Hymenostomatida; family Tetrahymenidae; genus Tetrahymena; species Tetrahymena borealis. The sequence goes on from JH651325.1 coordinate 245,309, forward strand.
AAGATAATGTATAGTTACTAGAAGGCTAACTAACAGATAAGAAAGTAGGCACAGGTATTCTTTTATTAGCCACAACATAAAATAGGAATCCTTTTTAATCACCTTCAACAAAGAGTGTGACAGTTGTTCTAGTAATCATATCTTTCAATTATGCATTTACTAACTATTATTAGATTTTTAAGGTGACAAAATTAGGAGGATTATAGTTAGCCGCAACTTTATTAATTGTTTAACCAACAAGAGGGTTGTAGAGAGCATCAGGAAGTATTTCATCAACATCATAAATGTACAATTCATAAGAATCCATATCTACTCCGGAAAGCTGATAATAAATAGGAACAGTTGGGACTGTTAAATTATTTCTAAAAAATACTGTATATGCCATTTAATTAGTGTTAATATTAAAATTAACAGTAGTTGTATTCACCATAGCTCTATAATTCATATAGTCTTACTATCCTGTAAAAAGATTATCAAAGCAAATTTATACTGACAATCCTGTGTAAGGAGGGTTGGGGACTCTCAAATAGAGAGGATAACTTTCACCATCTTAAGGAATATAAGGAATATTTTCAATTCTTACTTTTCTCATTAATGACCCTTAAACCATGTTTATTTTAGTTCTCCTAATTAATCATTTTTAAAATTATATTAATTATCTGGTTTTTTTTAATTTAAATATATCTTACCTCAAATCAGCATAAGTTGGTGGGAAAGTATCACCAGTTTTGGACCAAGTAATGTAAAATGTTTTTTGTAAGATTGACCTTGGAGCTGCTATCTTGAATGTAACACTAGTTTATTTATATTACAGAATAACAGGGAATGGAGAAATTATAATTGATGGGTCTAAAACATTAGGAGTTAAAGTTATTGTTGTTTCCGCTGCATAATTAACTATTGGTACATTAAACTTTATAGTAATAGAATCTGAGAATGAACCAACTTCCAAATCATAGGGTAAATCATCATTAACAGTGATAAGTCTACCTTAATATGAGAAAGCCAATGATGCAATAAATAGATTAGGATAAGTCCTTCCTAATACGATTTTATTAATGCTGTCATAATTATAAGCAATAAAATTATTAGTAGATCCACTCAGATCAGGTGTTCTAATGAAGCTGATTTATGAAGTAATGTATCCACTTGCTGAAGAATCCCATTCAGGGTTTATTGTTTCATAGAAAAATCTAAGAGTTTCATCAGACATATAACAGTTTGAGAAGAAAGAAAAGCTTTAATTGATATTACATGTTCCATCATATGAATCAACAATAAAATCCTATGGGAAATCAAAATAAATTTAACCACCATATTAAGTAGAAAGCACATTCTGGAGTGGTTCAATGACAAAAGTAAAATTACTCTGTTATCTAGCATATTGATTAGTTGAAGAAATAGATATGAAATTAATACCACCAGGTGATAACTACGGTGATATATTTTTTATAGAGTAATCTGCTTCAATTAATTTGTATCCATGAATTGTTTTAGGTTATTTAGCATCTAACAAACCAATACCAAATACTTCACTTAAATAATTTTAATTAGATGTTCTATTTGGATTTACTATACCAAAAATCTTAAGTTTTATTGCTCCAGTAATTGTCATGTCATAAAAACCAAAAATAACTAATTATCTTTTATATAGCTAATAATTGAATATATTAATTAAATGAATAGAAATGTTTTTTAACAAATTACTCTATATTTTAGTGCTCCTTGTAGTTATTATGAAGTAATAATGAGGTTGTATGGGCCTAGGTTGTCATCATAATTGAGAGGGAATGTGATGAGGATAGATTGATCTTTTGTTATAGAAGTAACAGTATTGAACTACATTTCAAATTCATAATATGCTCTTTCACCTTCATTTGTGGGGTAGTAATCTAGAGAAGATGATTTAAGAGGAGAGTAAGGTGCTGTTATAGTTGGTTATACACCTGTACCAGTGCTAAAAATTAAGGAACCTTTATATTTAATTTGCAAATTAAAGTTTCCACTTAAAACTATTTATTAATTCCTTTAAAAAAATATAAAAATTACTTTTCATTGATTAAATAAATTAAAATTTTACAAAACTAAACCATAATATTCCATAATAACATTCTTTGTTGGATCAGAATCAGCATATGTGGTCATAGTAATGAGCTAAGTACTATCAATATAATCACAACCTGATAAATAAAGTATGCTATTTCTTTCTTAGCAGGAAATAAAGCTCTTCTACTTTTGATAAAAGGAAGTATATTCCACAGGGAATGTAATTGTGAAAACAGATCCTTTTGGTATCAATAAAGTAGTCTAAAATTCAAAAATATAAATACCAAAGCTATTTTAGTTATTTGGTAAAGAATTTATAGAGTTGGCAGCAAAGTTAATTAATTCAGGAGCAAATGGAGCACCAGAAACCACTGCATTCACATTAGATTACCTTATTGCCTTATCTACTAACAAACCATTGGCATATCTTAAGCTAACTTTAATGGGATAAGCTATTTGTTAATTATTTATTTATTAAATTCATTAATATATATTTTTAATAGGATTTTCAATCAAGTTATAAGTAATGTATTTTTATAAAATAAAATATGAAATTACTTCCTGCAGCAGGATTAGTAATAGCGGTTAAAGTCACTGATACATCTTTAGTGGAATCAATAATAGAGAATTAACTAACTTATACCATATTAGCAGTGATAGTCAATTAAATTTAATTATTAATATCAAGATCTTAAATATTTACTAAATTTATTAATTCTACATCTGGATCATTAAGAGCTATAGTATATCCAGCTGGGAAAGCGAATTCTAAAATATTGACATTTTTCATATCAACTTAAAATTTAAATGTATATTTAGCCCATAGAATCTGAGGGGTTGGGTAATCAATTGTCAAAGCAAGGTTTGTAACAGCTCTAACAGCTGTAGAGAAAGTTACTTAATAATTTTAAGTATATGTAGAGCCAGTACCAACATAAAGATTAGTAATGAATGAGGTAAGATCATAATCTGGAGATTTTACATTAGTAATTACAAAATTAACAGCTCCTAAAGTAATTAAGAAAATATTATAACAATTTTATTAAAAATTAAAAATAAAATGAATAACCTGCACCAATATTTGTATTAGTTATGATAATAATAGTCTGAATCCTAGAAAGATAAAAATAATCCCTTCCATAAGTATAGCTTACTCCATTTACTTAAAGTTAATATGTAGTGTCTAAAGTATATCCTAGAGGCAGTTACATGTAAAAACCATTATAAGTGCCTATAGATTAGCCAGAAAAACCAGTCAAAGGAATTGTACAAACATAAGCTTATTACAAATCTGGTAAAGCTGGGGTACCATTTATAGAAGGAGCTGCACTAATAGCTGTTGTAGCTGGTAAAGCACCTGCTGGTACAGGAGTAATATTAGTAAGGGGTAGAGATTTTAAAAGTCTAACGATCTTGTTTGTTGAAGTGTATATTTGAATGTAATACTATGGAGTATCACCATTTAAAGCTTGTGTAACAGGAACACCTATTTTAATCACTCTAGTTAAAGTTTAACTATCTTGCATTTAATTGTAGTTTTGAACTCGGATAACAACATACCCTAAAACAAGATTCTAAAATATTGAACATTAAATTTGATAACCAGTAGCATCTGTTAATCCTACAGCAAAACCTGTTGATTCAGGTAAGGATATACAATCTATTATACTCATATCAGGAATAGCCATAAGTCCATAATCTAAAAATTAAAATTTAATAATTTGAAAAATAAAATTTTACTCATATTTAAAATTATTACTATTTGAAGCTAATTTAACACCTATATCAATATAAGAATACTAAGAGAAAGGATCAATTAAAGTTTTAACTCCTGAAGGGAGAGCTTTGTTAAAATCAAAATGGAAGACTAATAATGTTTTAGTATTCTATATTTTTGAGAGTGTGTAGGTTGCTGGATTAGCAAGAGCAGGTGAAGTGATTGCAAATGTTTGTACAACAGTGTAAGGATACTTTACACTTCCTGTATCTACAAAATAAATATTTACTCTTATATTATAGTTACCAGGATAGTCTGGGTTGACTAAGTTAGTTATAGTTAATGTTTATGCGACTGCATTGTTTACTTAAATAGAACTTACAGGAACTATCAACATTCCATTCTTTAAAGCACACGAATAATTAGTTGTTGCACCAGAAGTAACTTATATTTATTAAATTCAATTCTATTTATTGCTAAATTTAATCTTAACTTACATGAACATATTGGAATACCAGTGAAATCTTCTGGAATTTCTACATAAAAAGTAGCTGTACCTATATAGTTGGCACCAGCTGGCAGTGGATATTAGATTTATGTAAATGAAAGGGTGAACGTAACTGAGCTAGTTGAAGCAATTAGAGAGCTTAATGACATGGGAGTTGCAGGGCTTGTCACACTTATTAATACTGACTGGGCTAATAAATTGAATAGAAAATCATAGATCAATTTATTTGATAAAAAATATATCAATCAAAAATTTACGTGCTATAGTAATAGACATTTACGTATTAGTTGTACTATCATCTTAATCTACTAAAGTTAACATATTTGTATCTATAAAAGTAGATATAACAACAGGTTATGTCTACAATAAATCTATTATTAAAATTATATATAAATTAATATCTCATTCTTTTAGAAAATCTTTTACTAATAGATGAAAGCGGGTATGTTTTTATAAGGGCTACAAATTATACTGTGATGTAATCATTTGCGAATTCACTTCTTGTATATTTTTAGAAATTTGATAATGTCATAATATTTGCAGAGCTCATACAAACTGAATTCGTGTTGAGGGAAGTATCTAAAAGACCAGAGGTAATCTAGCATGAAGAGATTAATTAAAAATCTGTTACTATACGAGCAGAAATAAAAGGATTTGTTGGTTTGAATTGCAACACAAATGTTCTAGTAAAACCTGAATACATTGAATAACTTTTTTAAGAATGAAAATAAATATACTTTTATAATAACATAAAAATATCTTAATTGTGGATTTAAAATCTTCGAAAATATCTTACAGAGGATAATACAACTGAAGTTAAACATTAGTCATAACACCAGGTTATATATAAAGACCTAGAACATTTTAAGAAAGTTCAAGCGTAGAATTTGTTGAAGCAAGAGTAACCTCAAATTTAAATAGATCAGTTATAATTGAAACTAGAGGATTCTGAACTGAATATAATGCTAATGCAATTTGAGTTCCTGTATTTATAAAATATTCATAATTATTATGTCTTATTCTGTATTATTTAAATATCTATCTATCTACTAATTAGCCTTTATAGTATCAAGACTTCTACCTATACAATTTGTTTGTTTAAAAAATTTAACTATTAATTTTACCTTTTATAATAGATTTTCCATTCCCTTTTATAGTCAAAACATTTGGCGATGTTGTCAATACTTAGCAGTAGAAGCCTCCATTGAGAGTGGCTCCACTATCATTTTTAATTGCACCACATTTAGAAGGAGTAATATATGTTAAATCATAGATTGCAGGGAAAGTTATACGGAAATCTACATTATATGGAAGATCAGTACCTGGTACCATTTTAAAATTATAATTGCTCACTTCACCTGCGCGTTGGCTAGAGTTATCAATAAAGCCAACACTAGCTGATATTAAATTAGATGTTGGTTTTGATAATCCAAGAACTGTGAAGTGTTTTGATTGGTCTAAAATTGTTCCTGGTACTATTGGGACAGCAATTAAATTATAAGATGTCAGAGTTTGAATTTAGAACTAGCCTGTTCCTCCTTCCTTACTTGGATTATAAACTCCTTTAATCATAATTTAGACTGGTTTGTTCGCAGGCCAATTAGGGAGAGGAATAATAACATTCCATTGACTAATTACTGCAGAAGCTGCAATATTTGGGTAGGGAGCATAAATGATTGGAGTTGAAGGAGTCAAACCAGTTGGGTATTAATTTTATGGAAAAATAATTTCAACATATCCCGTAGCAGGTAACTTTGTTTCAAATACCATAGAGAAATAGTAATCAGATACAGTATTAGGATTAGTACTTGAAATAACTATAAATTCAGAGCCATAAGGAGTAACTCTTCCTCCAAAGACATGACTAATCCACAAAACATAAATTGCTATTAACTTAAGCGATTAAGAAATTAAAGATTTCTAAAACACAGTTGAATGATAATAACTAGTAAATCCTATAGTATTCATGATAAATAATCCAGTATAAATATTTAGGTATTATTTTATTTAAATATTTATTGAGTAAACAGTTAACGAGGATTAAATTTGAATTGAAGATTGACTTTTTTACTTATTGAATTCAAAATAGATATGCTTTTAGTATATTATGGGTATATTCTTTCTTAATAGAGGTTAATAATCTGATTATATTCTTTGAAAATAATAAACAACTCTTAGAGAAACTCAACTTTTTTGGATTTGGTAAGTTATTCAGATGTTATGATACCTTATAACATTATTAATTCAATTTTCACCTGAATTTACTTATTTACACAATGAAAAATAGGAATTTCTAAAACACATTTTACCTTAGCTTATCAAAAATATCCATGAATATAATCCAATTTTATGATCCAAAATCTGTGTCACTCAAAAGTAAATATGTATGTTATTATAGAATTTATTTATTTGTATTTTTAATCCATATTGTAAACAATATTTATCTCAATATTTAAGAATTCTAAAAGTTGTTGCATAGTCTACAAATGGTTTTTATTTTAAAATTTTAATTATTTAAGTTAGAATAAATAAATATTTTTTAAATTCTGTATAAATGATATTTAAATTATTTATTATTTAAATCAGAAATCAATTATAAATGTAAAAATAATTTCAAAATAATTATGACTAACTATTTAAAATCTTTATTATTCTTTGATTGATTGATCATAATAAAAATATCTAAGTTTTTTTGAAGAATACTAATTTATTAATGTCTATTTGTATTTTATTTCAACAAATATTTATTCACTATATGTCAATAATTTTAAAATAAGATTTTATTACCAATAATTTAGATTAATGAATAAAAAGGTAATTGTATAAGTATATTAAAAATTTTGAAATTTGTTTAAATTTCTTATTTTTTAGTATGAATTCCTATTGCTAGATCTTTATTACTTTTCTACTTAATTTTTATTTTAATTTCTATTTAAATTAAAATAATAATTGATAGAAATTATTTTAGAATTGAAATTATTTAAAATAATGTCAAGATTAAATTTAATCCTCAAATACATAAATGAGTAGGCAACAGGGATTAACTTTATAGCATAATTTAACCTATATGTAAACTCATATCTAAATTTGAAAACTTTTATGTTAAAATTGAAGATTAATTCATCATTTTCAGTTCTTTTGAGCAACATCGCTACCCTTGAACATGCTAACGAAAGAATCTAATTTATGTTCGTTATGTTCTCTATGGAGGATCTATTGATTAAGCTTCTTTTCGGGACCACTGAGAGTGCTATCAATTAACTAAATTATTTAAGATATTTTTATTAGAATGGAACTATTAGTTTAATCTTCTTTTTTAATAATAATAGTTATTTTTTTACATCGTATTTGGGAGGTTGAGACATGTGACCAAACTTTAAAATAAAAAAAATAATAAAATTAATTTAATTATTAGAAAACTATTTAAGCTATTTTAATAAATGCAAAAAAAGAATATTAAATTGGATTAATACTGTTTCATGGAAATAAGAAGGTTCAAGATAGATACAGAAAGCAACACCAACAATACCAAAAGTGAAGATAGCTCTACCCATTCTCATATCAACATTAGAAAGCCATCCCAAATGAGAGTAAGTTTCTCCATCTAAACAATTTATTATAATATAAAATATGTTAGATACTTTTTAATGTTCTATTTTAACATTATTCTCAAAATCTTTGCATCTCGTTCATTTATTCAAATAATTTTATTTGTTATTTGCAAAATATTATTCTAAATTAACTTCGAGAAATAAAAAGATATGCCACTTTTAGACTTTAAATCTTAAAAACGCTTCTATTAATATTTTATACTTATTTCTCACTTATTGGATATATATATTTAGATTTGCTTTTGTTTATTTTTTCATAATTTCATTTAAATTCCTTTCCCTTTTTATTATTTATCTATTTCGTAATTATCTATTAATCCTTTAAATATGCGCAAACTTTTCAATAATTATAGCTTTATCCTGAAACAACCCTATTCAAAATATTATATAATTTCATCATACGGCCAGCAGTAAGATTTTGGTACTTAGCAGAGTTGAAAGACTATTTGAATTATCTGCTGAAAATAGAAGTTCCCTTTTTTAAGCTCATATTTATTTTCCCTTTTCTAAATTATTAAGTTTTGAATACTTTATCTTTGATAAATTTCTAAGCTTTTTATTCTTCTTCTTCTAATATTTCTTTAAATGATTTCATGTATCTTTCTTTTATTTCACTTGTAATTTTCTATCAAATAAAAATAAGGATCTATCTTATAATATGATTTCTAATTAATGCATTAATCTCTCTATCATAAAGTAATAGTAAGTATCAAAGAATCTATATATTATTCATAATTATTAATTATATGATAAAGTATTAATATTTATTAAGTATAAATGATAAATTATCAATTTAAATAGCATTCTATAATAGATAATATAAAAAAGAAAATATAATTAAATTTAAAATATTTTATGTCATAATAATCTCTCTTTATTTTACAATCTATCAATTTATTTAATACCAAAATTCTCTCCAAAATTTTATAATTTATCTATTTAATTCAACAAGCAGCTTAGCTTATAAATTAATTGTAAATCTCTTCTCAAAACCTACTGATTATTAATAAGCTAATAATTTTTTGATTTTTGATTTTTATAAATATATAGAAGCCTGATAAAAAATTTATAAAGAGATTATTAAATATGGATAGATCAAATTACACAGCGAATAGAATCTAATAAAATAAAAGTTAAGTTACAGGGTTATATGATCCTTCAGCTAGAAGGAGCTAAGATTAATTAGTTTCTAGGTATAACTTTAGAGAAGCAGTTAATCAAGGATTGGATATTTCATAATAATACTTGAATTAGCCTCTCAAATATGATTCAGGGTTTATAGGAAAGTTCATTTTCGAAATCGAATAATAAATTAAATAAGGCTCTGAATATAAAACATTAGAATAATCATTTAAAAGAGCAGCTTCTCGATTTGCTAAAGATGCAGAGTATCTAAACTTTTTATTTGTACTTAAATTAACATTTGTATAGATTGGTGCATACAGACATTATTAATCTTATTTGTAACTTTAAAAACAGAGGAAACCTTTTGAAAGACTTAAAGCCCGAATAAATTGAATCTGTTTATAGAGATGTAATAGTTATTTTCTTAATAATTTATATTGAATAAAATTAAAAAATGTTATTATTAAAATAATTGTTACATAAATTGCATTAATTTTAAAGATAGGAAGAATTTTTGATAAAGAAGAAGAAGGGGAAGATCTCAAATCAAAAATTAGATAAGTTATGAATCTAAGACTTGAAGATATGAGAAGATAGATAGTACAATTTATTAAGGAATAATTATGATGATTAATAATAATATAAATTCTTTTAAAAAGAAAGATAATAAATGGAACATTATTTTAAGTTTGTTATAAAATTTGATTATTCGAAATAAGGGAAATAGAGATTGCTTTGACTTACTAGCTTATAGGCTCCTCCCTTAAGATTTGAGATAAATTATATGGAAGTTGTGCTTAGTAATTACTATTTAAATAAAAAAGGAAAATATTAAATAAATAATACATTTTACTTAGGAAAACCCACAAGAATCAAATGAATATTCAGAAAAGCTAAAAGTTAATAGATTGCTAACTATTTCAAGATTTGATGTAACTATTATAAAAGACACTGAGGATTTTGTGAGTTAAATGAGTACACCTTAGGAATTTGATGGGGGAATGATTTATTGTATGAAAACAATCCTCTCATATTATGAAATTAAAAAAGATAGGATTTTATCTGATTATTTATATCTATTATGCATCCCATTAATGGTATTGTATTATTATTATTATTATTATTATTATTCAATTTAAATTTATTATTGATGAAACTCAATTCTTTATTTATAGATAGTCTTTAGAGATGCTTAGCATATGCATAAAATTCCAACAGATTTAGTAGGATATTATTTCTCAATTTAAAGTATAGTTGCATTCTTTGATCCATTAGTAGATTTATTGGTAAAACATGATGAAAAATATGATGCTGAAATGACGGATGCTATTATGAATACATTAGCCATTGTAGATGAAGAATTGGCTAATAAAATTAATAGTGTCCTCAATTTAGAATTACCTTAATCTAGAACTCTACTTGTACTCGTAGTTAAGAGATTTGTACACTCTTTAGGGTTTGCTTTCCTCCCATTACAAGTTACTCTATATATATGGGATTAAATCTTCATGAAAATTCATAAAAATAGAATGGAAATCTTTGTTGATATGGCTATCATGCTAAAATGCTTAAAGGATTTAATTTTCGAATAGGAAACATGGGATTAAATAGTTGATGTAATATACACTGAAGCTAAAAATATACAATTTGATGAATATTTCAGTTTTCATAGGTATATAAATCTTTTGCTTATTATTTTAGCATATTCAATTTAATCTATTTTCAAATAGATCTATTATGAAGAACTCAAGATTCTACTAATCGCCATATAATGTTGATCCAGCAATAGTGAACAGAGGAAAGCAAATATTTGATAATCCATTACAAAAATTAATTGATGAATAGTAAAAGAGAGATAGAATTGCTTATAAATAAAAATGGCTTGATGTAATTTATTTAACATAGTTAAATTCAATCTTTTTATTTTTTAGTAGTATGATAAAATCATTACTTATCTATTTGTAGCAATTGTTTATCAAATTTATTGTGAGAATTTTCTTAGACAAATTTATTTATTATTTTATTAATCAATTAGGAATAGGAAAAGAATCAACTCAACAAAATGAAAAAGAAAAGAAATTTCTTAGATTCAGAATCTGAAGACGAAGAGCCTGACGAAAATGATGCTGAAGGTAGAAGAGTATAACTTTAGAAGATGAAAGCAGAAGACATTATAAAATAAATGAAAACTAAGTAATAAGCTCCAGAGGCTATGGGCATGGTGCCTATGATGGACTAGAATGATAGTGATGAATACGATGAGTAACAATAGCCTGGTCAGTAATAATAAGCAGATAATGATAGTTAAAGTAATCAAAATAAATATGATGATGATAATGATAATTTTGATATTTTAAGCGGCATGAATTGAAAAATTTAAATTAATTTTCAGGAAAGCTAGGATATCAAATATCTTAATAAATGTGTATATTAAGTGAATAGAACTAAACATTTCATAGTATATTCTTACTCTTATATTAATACTATTCATAAAAAAATAAACTGAAGGCAAATATGTTATTTATATATTTCTCTCTTTCATATTTTGATATTTTTTTCTTTTTCTATTAAGTTATATTACATCTAAAACATAACTCATTAGATTTAGATTACTAAAAAATTACCGATTCTTTATTAGAGGTGTTATCAGAAAGTTTACATTAATTGGATAATTGTTTGATCTGTTGCATAAAAAGTCCCCCACAAAAATAATTATGTCTAATTTTGGTTGAAAAATTTAAGCACAGAAAATCGAAAGAACAAAAAATAAGGTACCTTACAATCCATTGAATTCTTCTGGAAAATAATTTATATGATATAAATAGAGAAACAAATAATCAAATATTACATAATTATTATTTCTACATATATTTTTAACTTTAACACCAACAATATTACTATAAATTTATAAGCTAAATAAAATGAATCAAAGAGAAATACATATTATTGAAGAATGCAAAAAATTTGTTGCTGAATCTTTGAAGGATGCTGAAAAAGGTCATGGATATGATCACATTTAAAGAGTCCATAACTTAGCTATAGCAATCAGCAAAGCTGAAAAAACTCCTAATAATTAATTTATTGTCGAATTGGGAGCTTTACTCCATGATATTGCTGACTGGAAATTCACTGGAGGTGATGAGGAAGTTGCCCCTCGTAAGGCTACTGAATGGTTGTAATCTCATAATGCTACCTAAGAAGAAATCGATGCTGTTGTAAACATCATAAGAAACATCTCATATAAGGGTGCAAAAGTTGAAAATAAGTTAAAGACTATTGAAGGATTAATTGTTTAAGATGCTGATAGATTAGATGCCATAGGTGCTATTGGTATTGCTAGATGCTTTGCTTATGGTGGTTATAAAAATAGAGCTCTCTATGACCCTGAAATCCCTCCTGTTTTACATGAAACTGCTGAATAGTATAAAAACAATAACTCCCCTAGTTTAAACCATTTCTACGAAAAGTTACTCCTTCTTAAGGACAAGATGAATACTGATGCTGGTAAGACTTTTGCTCAAAAGCGTCATGACTACATGTAAGAATTTGTTGATACCTTCTTAAGAGAATGGGATGGCAAGCCTTGACAACACACATTTAAAATTTATATAAAAATTGAGTTAAACTTTAAGTTTAATAATATTAAATTGAAAAATCAAATCTTTAATTATTTTATATCTATTATTATAATTTTGTTAGATCTACTTTAATTTAGTTATTAATTTTATCATTATTCATCATTCAATAAAATTATAAACTCCTTCTTTATATTAACTGTAAACTCTCCCTTCAATATTTATCACTTTAAGCAGATAAGTTTTCAATTTCAATTTTATTTTTATCATATTTTTAGATATTAATTTCCAATATCATTTCTAAATTAATGGAAATTTCATACTAAAGTAAGAAATAATCAATAACATTTAATTCTTTTTAATTTAATTATAATAACAGAAATTTCAAATGAAAAAGTCGAAATCTTTAGACTATTGATACTATTATTTCTTACTAAGTTTATTAAGTGGGTGTCTAAAAAAGCCAGCAAGAACTTGTAAGAACATAATTTACTAAATAAAATACTTGCAATTCATTTTAGAAAGATAAATAATTTAAAAGCAGGTTATTAAAATATGTATACAAATTTTATTATTAATTTGAAATACTTAAATTTATTATGACAAATAATGTTAGATTTAATTTGATAGTAAAATATTGAATAATCAAAATTTTAATTAATATCGTGCTGATTATGTCTGACTATAATTTTATCAGACATACATCAAAATTTTTGTTACTTCTAATACAAATAAATTTTCATTTGCTTCTCATTTATTTCTAAATATAAAAATGATAGATAAACTAATTAAACACATTTTTTGAAATAGTATTTATTGATAGATTATTTACCAAAACCTTTAGGGTAAAATCTAATAAGAAAATTTAGTCAATAAAATAATAATCATAAAATAATAATTATGATATAAAGGAAAATACTTAAAAAAAACCAATTGAATTAATTGATAAATCACACTCTTAAATCCAATAAATACAATTTTTAACTATTATTAAATTCATTCTAAATCAATAAAATAAATATCAAAAAATAAAATAATTCTCTTAATAAATATATTAATCAATTATGTTTTCTATTAATAAAACTATTTTAAAATATTTATATCAAACACAATTAATAAATTTACTATATTAATATTTAGATAAATATCCATAAAGATACATTAAATTAATAAATTCAAAATAATTACTGATTAATTAATAAGCATAAAAATCACTATTTGTCTTTCTAAAATGAAAACACAACTTGTTATAAAAAGAGATGAGCATGGATAAAATAGATTTTTGAAGCTTGCAGAATTCTATAAAAAATGCAAAGATAAGTTTGAATGTAAGTAAAATGGTTTCCATTAATTTAAAGAGAAACTAAAGTTAATGGGGGATCAAAAATACTAAGATAGACACTTAGAATAAATGAAATTTATTAAAGCTCCTAAAACTACTTTAGTAAAGTTGATAGAATCGACAGAAAAATGTGCTAATTTGCTATAAACTTCAAAATTAGAGAGCAGAAAAGAGAATCATGATATGTATTTCTACCACTCATACTACATCATCGATTACTTTTGCAAAAACTTTTTGTAAGAAGAAGTTAATGTTGAAAAAAATAATAAATAGGATATAATTCTACAATCATTATTTGTGATATTTCTTAAAAATTCTGGCCACTTTCTCCCTTATGATTTATTCTTAGGGTGGGCTGTTTATTATAGCTAGCTCTTTGTAATTCCTTAGCAAGACTTAAAAGGTGAAGATATTCCCCTTTTGGTTTAAGCAGGAAGTAGAAGAAGTACTTATTATGAATTATTTAAATAAGTGTCTCTCATGTTCTCTTCGCTAATATGTATAAACCCTATGAATTTATTATAATTCATTAGATCTGTTACTAAATAAGATTTATAATATTATTAGTTACAAAGTTCTTACAAAAATATTATAAATTTTGATCTTGAATAGATAGATTACTTTTGGCACTTTATAGATAAGTTCTCTAGACACTCAAGTTAACATATTAACCATACAAATGTAATAATATTTTCTAATTTTTTAGAAATGTCTTATATCTAGATGAAGACTGCCGCCGAATAATTTGAACAAAATAAGGAAATCATATAACACACACTTGCCCAATACAAAAATGAATATGGCCAATTATATTAATTTATAAAAGATACTTTACTGCCTAAATTTGAAAAAACAATTCAATAATTCTAGAATACTTCAAATTAAGATTCAATGTTTAAGCTTATAAGTATTGGAACGGTTACTTTATAACAGCTAGAAAATATAATTAAAAGATGTATTGATAAAATTAACATGTATACCTAAAAAACTTTATTTTAAAATGAATTGGAGGCTGAGAATATCGAAGATTAACAAGAGAAGGGAAAGAAAATAGAAATACCAAACAATCCTTTCTATTTCTTAAAATTCACTGATTGAAAATATAAATATTATAATTATTTTATATTTGAATTAAATAAAAAAAATGTATATTTTATTTTATATTTATGTATATTATTGCATATTAAAAGTCAACCTAGATTAAATTATTATCTATCAGTAATATCTATTTACACTACTTTCTATTATACTCACAGAATTAATTTTACAATTATATAATAATAGTTAAAAATTAAAGGTGATTGTTTATCATTAAATTTCTGAATAAATTTTTAGTTTCTATACCTTTAATTTATTTCTATTTTAATAAATTGAGTCATTTGGGTTAGCTTTGTTCATATCCTCTATATATTAGATAATTATTGCATATTATTAAATTATGATTTATATATATTTTTTTTATTTTTTTGATATTTAAAAGATAATAAGATCTTTTGGATGATTAAAATCATTTTTGATGTTGATTAAGAGTTAAATTAATATATTTTAATTGTTAATTATTTTTTTATTTTTAAATTTATCAATCATTGTTATTTTATAAAAATTTTAAAAATTGAGTAAAATGAAGTAAGATAAAAAATAGTAAATAATCATGAGAATTATATTTTAATATTATCTTTTTTTCTTCTAATTTAGATGATCTTCTTATCTCATTTATTATTATCTATATTTTAAGTAAAAGTAAAATAGAAACAAATTAAATTGATTAATTAATGGATATATTTAACTCTAAAAAGATAATTATCTAATAAATATAAGCCACACTTACTTAAGAGAAAGTTAAAAGATACAAAAAAGGTGGATGGACTAAAAAATATTTACAGAATTCATAATTTCTTTGAATATTTATTTAAAATTACAAATAAAAATTTATGGGAAATATAAGTTGATTAAGTTACTTTAAATTTTATTAGCATTAATATATGGTTATGAATTATTAAGTTTATCAACCAAAATGGATTGTAATATTGATTAGATTTTAGCCAATAAAAACAAAGCTTGAAGAAAAAGTATTTAGTATTAAACACAAAAGATAAAGGCATTTCATCATAAATAATAATATATTAACAAACAATTCAAACAAAAAAAATAATACTATAATTTAATCATAAAATGCAAAAGCGCAATTAGGAATCTCCTTTAAGGAAATCATTTGATAAGATTGACTCAATGTCTTCCTTTGCAAAAAATACTTCTTCCGTTTATACTCCTAAGAAATAAACTGTAAATATATAATCTCGCCCTATTTCTGCATAGCGTTATTCTTCTAAGACAATTTAGCAATCTTAATAATCAAATGGCTATTCTACTCCTTTAAGGAATGGTGCCTCTTAAAGTTTCAAAAATAATTCTAATCTTAGGAATACAAGTACATTATTTATATTTTTATAGTCATAAAATTATTTTTTTGATTTCATATTTAAGATTAATAGTTAATTTTATCTAGTTCAATAGAAAACTAATTCATAATGATTAAAAAATAAATGGAATATATTTTTAATGAATAACCTTTGATATCAATACATTGCAACTTAAAATTATTAAAGAATACTTTACAAATTAATAGGAGGATCAAGTACTCATAATAGCAGTTAAGCAAGATTATCTTAAAGTGGAAAAAAGAGCAGCAGTAATTTGAATAACAGTAGTAATGGATTTTAGAATTATAGCAGTGTTATTGAAATGAGTCCCTCTAAAAGAGGTATTTAATAAACAACTTAAAGTGTATTGTTCCACACAAATATAAGCGGTACTCATGTTAAGTATACTGAAAATGCAGCTGATAAAACACAAATATCTAAATTAGGGTTAAAATTATAGCCTGTTTGCACTAAAGAAGGTCATGAAAGAAGTAGGATTTCTTATATTTGCACTGATCTTCTCTGCATGAATCAATAAAAGTTTGGATGTGCCCACTGTTTTTTAGATGATCATGGAGAGCATGCTATTAGGAAGCTAAGAATAGACGAATTCGTTAATAGTATTGAATAAAAGCATTAGCAATATATTCAAAGTGTATGCAATTTAGCCAACCTTGCATCTATGATGGCTCAACCAGTATTCTTAAAAGATATACTTATATCTATGGACAAATTGAAAGAGGAGTTTATCTAACGCGTTGACACAATAAAAGGAAGGATCGAAAATATGATTCGTACAGAAATAAATTCAGATAACTCAATAATAGAAAATGAGGTAGATAAGCAATAAATTTATCTTCAATAGCTGAAAAGAACTATGTAAAAGAATATATTTGAGATGAGTGATGAGGAATTCGGATATGCTTTGAATATTCATCATGATACATTTGCTAGCGATTTGATGAAAAGAACTAAAGTTATTCAAGATAGGTATAATGAGCTGGAAAATAAATACACATCCTCTTTCAGTTAGATGTAGATTTAATTAAATGAAGAACTTGATAAAATTCTTATTAACTATACAGATTATGATCTTAATGAAGATAATCTTTAAGGAATTCCTAATATCAACTCCTCTCTGCTCATGAGCAATAATCATTCTCCAATTAATTTTTAATAAAGAGCTTCTAGTTAGGTTGAGTTTTCAACTTAACATACAAAAAATACTGATAATGAAGAAAGATAGAAATTACCTAAAAATTAGGAAAAGCAAGAATATCAAGAAAAGAAAGAGGAAGAATAATAGCATCTATCCTAACTCTTAGCCAAAAAAGAAAGCCATGAAAATATTTTAAAAAATAATGTAAAATTAATAGAAGAACTTCAAACTATCCAGAGGGATATCAACTATCTTTCAACTAAAAACCATTTCCCATATACTATTTATGAAGATTGTTGCAGCCACTCAATTAAATGTAACACTATTCCTATTTTCGAATGTTGCAAGCAAGCCTATCAATGCACTTTATGCCACGACATATAATCCAATCATAAACACATGATGACTAACCCTTCTAAAAGATATTGTGTTAAGTGCTTTAAGGTTTTCAATGTCAAGTACTACACAAATATTGCAATTAACTGTAAAGACTGCCTTACTGTTAAAATTAAAAAGTGATTTATTAGCAACCATAATCTTAACTATTTAGTTTTACAATAAGTGAATGGATGAATAAATTTCTCTCTTTATATAAGTTCATTAGAATAAATAAATTAATAATTTAATAAATCTGTTATATATCATTTTATAAATCTTTTTGAGTTAGTGTAAATATAATTTCTGTCTGTCTGATTATCTATCTATCTTTGCTTGTAATCTATTAATAGAGTATAAATAAAATTAATCATTTCCTCATTTAATTGATTTTGAAATTTAAAAATTTTTAATTTCTTTTAAAAATAAGTTAATATACTGAATGCTATTTTCTACTTTCTAAGATTAAATTTTATTATCACCTTTTAAATTATGCAATACTATTTACTAAGTATATTGAGTATTAAATCAAATTTCATAGTAGAACTTTAAGGAACTTAAAAAAATAATTTAGATAATTTTTAATTTTACATTTAAATCAAACTTCAATTCCATAATGCCTTAATGATACATAACTTCTTATCAACAGATAGCTTGAATGGAAAGCCAAATAAATGTATTTTAAACTACTAAAATGTTTAAATAAAAAGGCCACCAATAATAAGGGACTTTACAGTTGATGAAATCAAGAATCTTCCTAAAACTGATTTTACATTGATTCCTTCTGTTTTTGTACAGCAAAATAAACATTCAGGAGAGTTAGAAATAAAAAAACGAAAGAGATCTTCAGTAGATTCAATGGAACATATATATGGCGATGATTATAATGAATCAATATATCAAAACATTGAAAAATAATGTGTTTAAAATCTCAAAAACTGGGTATAAGATAAAAGTATAAAGATATTATTAATGAATTTTTTCTTAAAATTTAATATTAATATAAATAGAAATAAATGGAGAAAGTAAAGAAAGATAATCAATCAATCATGTATTATTCGACTAGTACAAAAAAGAAATCCAAGTGATCTAAAACAAAAAATCGGCTACTCCTACTTTACAATCATAGCTAGTTGTAAATGATCCTGAATTAAGACTTGATATAATAAATATAATAGACTAAACAAATCTAAAATCTAATAGAAAAGCAGAGAAATATAAATTGAATGGTAAATTCTCAAATTTAAAATATAAAAGAACTTTATTTAAAGAATATTAAATAATTATTTAGTTAATGGAGAAGGCAGTTTGCATTAAAAATAATTCTTTAATAGATGGAGTTAAGAAGCTATAAGAAATGAACTAAATCATAAAATAATGAATGATATTGTTTTGCATAAAATGAAAAAAATTGTTAAAAATCCTAAAAATCAAAATTATTGTTTAAATAATTAGCATATTGATAAAAAATCAAAAGATAACATTTAATAATATTAATCTTAAACTAATCAGATAAATATTTTAGAAGGAGAATAATAAACGCAAAAATAATCTAATAATAATAAGACATTACTATAACCTTGCTAAGATTTAAACTCATAAAAAACTCCTTAAAATAAAAAATTGTATTCAAAAAGTGTGCATTTAAATTCATCTAACATATCTCACATGATTGATTATAGTCCAAAAACAGTTGAGTTCTCTACTGATTGGGTAAGTGTTTAAGCAAAATAAAAATTATGTAAGATTTGCTAAATTTAAATTAATATCTAATAATTTGTGCATAATAAATTAGCTAATGATGAAGAAGAAGAATCAAAAATATCAGCAATTTTAAAACTCAAAAATACTGATGAATTATACAGTGGCTTAAATAGTTTCAAATGTATCTCTTCAAAGTTTAAATCGGTCAATCATCTAATTGATTACTAAGATATATAAAAAAAAATGAATGACAATTTGACTCATAAAGAAACTGTTTTTGATCTAGATTAAGACAAAGAATAGCTTTAAAGAAAAGCTCTTAATTTAAAGTTTATAGAAGAAATTATTTTAAATAAATATTAATAAATTAAAATAATAATATCCTAAAAAAAAAAGATTATAAGAGATTTAATTTTTAATTTAAATGAATTCTTTAAACAGATATCATAAAACTAATAAACTGTAAATTCTATTACAATTATAAAAGTTAGAATTATTAAAATGTTAATTTCAAAAATTAATAGTTAAAAATGATGGAAATAGATATGGAAAATAAGTAAAAGTAGGAGATTTAGTTATAACTTTAACTCCCTTCAAAAAGAGGAAATTATTTATTTTTAAAAAATGAGTAAGAAGATAGGTTTACTGTAAATAATTTTAGTTGATAAATATATATTTTTTTTGATAAGATTTAATTAAATTTAAAAGAAAATGAAAATACAGATGAAGGCTAAAGAGGAATCAATAATAAAAGAGTTAGATATTATTAAATAGAAGATTAAAGAAGTTTAGGAATAAATATAAAATTTTGAGTAGAGTGTTTTTTCTCTCAAAAAATAGAAAAAGCAAATTAGATATCAAGCAAAGGAATTTTATATGAATGTTTTAAAAGAAGGCATTGAAAAGTATGAACATAGTGAAAATATCTCTTATATTATAGAAATGCTTTGGAAAATTAAAGAAAATATTTCAAAAGAAATATTACCAAATTCTATTGATGAAGAATCAAAAGAGTACATCTTTAAAGTAATATTTTATCATTTAATTCAAACAAATTAAGGATTAATTTATCTAAAATCAGGTTGCCATGCTTCAAAGAGCTTTCAAAGAAAAATTAGAATTAAAAAAAAGATATATAGAGGCTTCTGATAATCATTAATAATTAGGATATAAGTTATAATAAGAAAAGCCATAATTAGAAATATCTACACTTCAAAAGTCGATGGATTAATTAAACTATAAAATTAATGAAGAATAAGTAAGTGAATATTAATAACCTAGTAGGGCATAAAAATTGAAAGATAAAATCAAGGTTATGATAGGTAGTTGTTAAACACCTTACCATAAAGAAAGAATAGTAAATATTAAAAAGAAATCTTTATCTAATCATGCTAGCTTATATAATCTTTAAGTTTAAGATTTAGAGGTTTCAGAAGAAAAATAAATACCAACAAAAAAAATTAACTAAACTACATTTCTAGAAAATAAGTTTCCTATTAAATAAGAAGAAAATTATAATAAGGAAATAAAAGAAATACATTTATAAATTAAAGAAATTGAAAGATAAATTGATGACTTAACAAGTAAAGAAATAAAAAGATTATAGATTAATTTTATAACTGAATCCAATAATTAGAGTTGGAATAAAGACTTAAATAAAATATTAAAGTCTCGTTTATGCTTCTTATTAGGATACTAAAAAGGTCAAAAAGAATTTTAAAGTATCTTGAAGATTTAAGAAAAATAGTAAAAATACCTTAAATTAAAGCAGTAAAAGATAGAAATTCCAATATTTAGACTTTCTAATGAATTTTTATAGAAATAATAGTAAATTTTGAATCTGAGTTAAAGAAAAGAAGAAAAAAATAATAATAATAAAACAGGATTTTCTTAAGATAATAACTTTTCATTTAAAATAAATAAAAAAGCAGAATTAAGTAAAAATAATGGTTATAATCAAATATTACCCTCTCCTGTAAATTATTAGTATAATCCTTTATATAATTAAATGAAAATATTATAAAATACAAGTCATTAAAGCAGTTTTTTTATTGAGAATAACAATAAAAACCAAACACCATAATCCTCTTAATAAAATACCTTAAATTTAATAAATTAAATAAATAATTTAAAAATATCTTAAAATAAACTAAAATCTAGTCATTTATAATTTAAAATAATTGAAAAAGTGTATAATCAGTAAATTTCATAATGAATTATTAGAAAATATTTAGTTTTTTTCTTTTCTATTAAAAATTGAAAAATCGATTAGAAAGATATATTTATTTATTTTAATTTTTACTTAATGAGAAATTTTACATAATGAAAAAAATTAGAATTTTTATTTAAAAATTACTCTAAGAATTACATCAGATATAATTAATATTATAAAAATAAGAAGAATAGAAGAGGTCTAAAATAAGAAACTAATTAAAAGTTGATACTGTTCATAAAATTCTAATGATTGACATAAATGGACCTAACTTAGACAATTTTAATTTTGACTAAGCAACTAAAATATTTAAATATTAGGAAAGAAAATATATATGAAATATCATAATTTTGAATTTTCAAGTAGAAGCAAAAAAATTATTTTTAATTATGAAGAATAAATTTAATTGAATATATTATCAACAAAAACAAATACTTTTAAATATTTGCTTTTTATTTTATTAAATGTATAATAGATATTTTTCAATTCATTCTTAAATGTTACTAGAATAATTGTAGAAAAATATTATTTTAATAAAATAAATTGTGAATTAGATTAAATAATCAATTGTAATTTCTTTAATTTTATTTTAAATATTTAAAATTAAATTATCTTATTTATCAGATTTATAAAGCAGGATTTGAAAATCCTGAGCAGATTTTAGAGGTCCCTGATTATCAACAAATGAGTTAGGTTATATTAATTGCTATAGAATAAACGAAAAGAGTAAATCAATATCTATAATAAAATCTAAAAAAATTGCTAACTAACCTTTGAATGAAATTCTTTTGTGTGAAGATAAGAATTAGTTCTTGGCAACTACAAATACTGCATTATTATTTGTAGCTTGCTATGAATTCCGTATCATAAAAAGTGAAAATTTTGAGAGTTAGATAGAATACATAGATTACTAAAATAAATCATGTGTTATCTAATTAGAAAATAAAAATAGTTTTTATGGTAAATTTGAATAGGGATTTAAAGTGATTTTAGATAAAAGGATGCTGAGCAAAATTATCTAAAAATTGTGAGTTCATAATAGCTTGTGATAAAGAAGAAGGATTTGTTTTTAATATAAATAATAATTTTAAAGAGACAAAAACAATCAAATGCAGTCCAAATTCACATATAATTTAAGTATTTTTCTCTCCCAATAGATAGTATTTGGTAACAAGTTAATGATAGGACTTGTAGGGTATGGGATATAAAGAAAGATTTCTCATTAGTGAGTACTACTGATGACCATTATTATGATGCTACGTCTGTCTCTTTTTCTGCAAATGGTAAGTATCTAGCTACAGGTTCTAAGGATTAGACTTGTAAGGTATTTGATGTTGAGAATAATTTTTAACTATTGAAAACAATTAAGGTTTAACAAGGAAATGCTTTATCTTCTTCTTTTTCTACAGATGGAAAATATCTAGCAACAGGTTTTAGCATGGGATTATGTATTTACGTTATAAGTAAAATTTCGAACTGTTCAATTCAGTTGATAGCCATTAAGAAGGTGTTAAATCTATTGTCCTTTCGCCAGACGGTAATATACAAGCAACAGGCTCTAGCGGTGATAAAACTTGTAAAATATGGAATGGTAAGAATGATTACAACTATAGAAGAGTATTTATCTTATATTGCATTTTTTCCAAATAGTAAGTATATGGCGACAGGTTAATGGGATAGAAGTTACAAAATATAGAATGTACAGAAAAATTTCGAAGTGATCATCTCAATTGAAGATGATTAAAATAAGAAAAATAGTTTTTCCTTTTCAGATGATGGTAAATATTTGGCAACATGTTCAGGTGATGATTCCTTTAAAATATGGAATATAAACTAAGGATTTAAGCTATAGAACATAAATAAAGGCCATACAGATTCTGTTAATTCTGTTGCATTTTCTCTAAATAGCTAATATCTAGCCACATGCTCAGACAATAAAACATTAAAAATTTTGAAAGCATAGAAAAAATTTGTATTGATGAATACAATTCAAGCCCACAATTAATCTGTTTTAAGTGTAACTTTTTCTGCAAATCATAAGTATCTATCAACTAATTCTGATGATTTTTATATCAAAATATGGAATTCAAAGAAAGGATTCGAACTAATTAAATCTATCTTAGTTAAAGATGTAATCGTTTCTTGCAATAATTTTTCTGTTGATGGTAAGTATTTGGCTTCAGCAGTTTGTTATTTTTGCTTGATATGGGATATCGGGAATGATTTCGAATTGTTAAACAAAATCTA
Source organism: Tetrahymena borealis (assembly GCA_000260095.1). NCBI lineage: Eukaryota > Ciliophora > Oligohymenophorea > Hymenostomatida > Tetrahymenidae > Tetrahymena > Tetrahymena borealis. The sequence continues at coordinate 269,350 of JH651325.1, forward strand.
ACTTGAAGAATATATAAACTCAGTCGCCTTTTCTCCAGACTGTAAGTAAATAGCTACAGGATGTAACGATAGAAGTTTCAAGATATGGAGTGCAGACAAAGCTTTTTAACTGATAAATATAGCAGAATTTCATAGTTAAGATATTTTTCAGTATCTTTTTCTATAGATGGAAAGTATTTGGCAACTACTTCTCATTATGGCACATGCAAGATTTGGAATATAGCATTAGGATTCAAATAGATGAATATTATCTCCCCTAAAATTGTAGGCGGAAATTCACTAGCTTTTTCTCGTGATAGTAAATATTTGGCTATTTCCCTTATCGATATCAGCATATGGAGTATTGAGGAAGGATTGAAACTGGTTAATAATCTTAAAGAACACAAAGCTAATATTTTATCAACTACTTTTTCCCCAGATGGTAAATATTTAGCAACAGGTTCTGCAGATCAAACATGTAAGATTTGGAATGTTTTAAAAGAGATTGAACAGATTACTTCAATTAATTGCACCTCAGGTGAAGATGCATATTTCTAATAAGTTATCTTCTCCAGAAATGGGAAATATCTAGCAATTTGTAAAAATGAATAGAACTTGAAGATATTGAGTGTTGAGAAAGGGTTTTAGTTGATCAATACTATCTAAGGTCACTCTTAAGTAATTACCTAAATTGCTTTTTCTGCAAATTATAAGTATCTAGCAAGTTGTTCAAGGGATAGGTCTTGTTATCTATGGGATGTCAAGTAAGGGTTTAATTTCATCACTAAAATTAAAGGATTTGATGCTACTGTCTTTAGTGTTTCTTTTTCTTTAAATGATAGATATCTGGCAACAGGCTCTACAGATAACACATGCAATATATGGAATGTAGAAAAAGGTTTTGAACTTATTCATACAATCTAAGGACGTACAAATTAGATCTAGCAGATTGTTTTCACACCAGATAGTAAGTTTCTTGTATCTCATCTTGTTGGTAATTTGATACTGTAAGATTAAAATAGAATCCCTTTTAATGGAAATACATTTTATGAATAAATAATAAAAGTAACATAACAGCAATAATACTCCTAATATAAATCAAACAATAACAACCAAAAATTACTCATCTAGAAATGCCTTAATACGGTATCCCTTTAATAAAATATTATATGAATTATTTTAATAATTCCTCAAAATAATGTTTTCCTACATTTTCTTTTCTTTAATATTGATAATATTAATCTTTTTTAAATAAGTATAATTTGATAATTTAATTTAAAATACCATAAATCCTTGTTTATCCCCAGTGATCCAGTATTCGAATTTGGGAAAAATTTTATTTCATCAATGTATAACATTTTAGAGATATTCTTCGAATGTCGAATGCTAGATCGAACGAGGAAATACAGTATATTGTCCCTATACCTGTTTTTGGTTTATTTGTTTATTATCTAGCCTTTATGCTTTCGAATAAGGATCAATAAATAAATTTCTATTGAGAATAGGAAAGAATTTATTTAACTAGGGGCTGATAAGAAAATTATAATTAATAAGGAATATTTTATTTTTTCATCAATAAATTTATTATAATTCTTGAGATTTTTATTATTTTATTATTTTTAACTATGACTAATGGTAAAACATCTCAACAATTTAGTTTAAATAATTTTAATTGAAATATTTATCAATTTTATATATGTCATTATGGATACTTAATCGATATAATAAAACTATTTATAAGAATATTTTTACATTAGAATTTAATTTACATAGAATTTGCAATCTCATACTAAAAAAAAAATTTTAATTGCAAGGAAATATAAAGATTAAAATAACTCAAAAAAAGAAAATTTGGAGTAATAATTTTATTTAAATTCAAAGATCATTTATAATATCTTTATAATTTATTAATTAGAAAAGTAAAATCAAATCAAAAACAAAAAAATCAAAGATGAAAAAATTACTTATTATTCTCATAATCCTATCATTTATCACTATTGGTAGTATTCTAAAATTTAAGAAAAGTAACTATACCCTCAGATAACCAATAGGTATTCCTGATACCCTAACTATTCAAGACTAATAAGCTGAAAAGAAGGTTTTGCTATAACAGAATGAAGTTACACTAGGAGAATGGAATAAGTGTTTTAATGATAATTCTTCTTCTTTGATGGATCCTTGCTAGATAGAAGATGGATACTAAAATACTCTTTCCTAATTCTTAAAGGTAACTGGA
>JH651326.1:0-30994 GCA_000260095.1 Tetrahymena borealis
CCCAACCCCAACCCCAACCCCAACCCCAACCCCAACCCCAACCCCAACCCCAACCCCAACCCCATTTTTCTAATGTTGTTAATTAATTATTTTTTATGTAATTCAATGCTGAAATTTATTTATTTAATCCATTTATAATTTAACTTGAATATTCATTTTTAATAAATAATTCTATTCTTTTGGATTTTATTTATAATTATTGTTACTATTAAAATTTAAATGTGATTCTGGTTTAGATTTGACAATAACCTAACTATTGAAATAAAAAAAATATATTTATATTCTTAATTAATTTTGAATTATGTAATTAAAATACAGTAAAAGATCAATAATATTTAATTAAGCTAATTTTTTATATTTAATTGTGAGGCTAGCTAATTCTAGTTAAATCTAGTTAGAATATCTTAGCTTGATTATTTAATTAAATATCTTCTTATAAATCCTAGAAAGAATTGAAAATAATAAATTAAATTCTAAGTAGAAGTATTAATTAACAATCTGACTATGGAAAGGAAAGTTTTTTTCTAAAAATCTGGATCAGAAGAATTTACCATATAACACGAAAGCTTCAGAAAAGATTACCCTTTATCATTAAAAGTAAATTATTAAAACAATTAGTTGATTTTTAAATTAGTTATTTTGATTCAGGAAAGTGGGGAGTGGATAAATGAATCCAGATGCTACAAGTTTAATATAAAAAAAATAAATGAAGTAAAGGAGAAAGTAAATATATAAATTTAATAAATTGGTTTGAAAAATTATATTAATTAAGTTAAAGAAAGAAGGATTTTAAGTAGAAGATATACCAGCTTGGGTAGTTTAAGCATTAGAATATATGGAAGAGAAATATAATTAAAAAGTAAGGATTTGAGTTTAATTTTATCTTATAGTAAAATCTTTACTAATCTATCTAGATATGTAAATAACCAGAGACAAGTAAATAGGAGTTAGCCAATATTTTATAATATTAAAGTGAGGCTGTTGATTTAATTGTATAAAGAAAGGGAATAGCAATACTAGCAGATGATCAATCTCTTGGAAAATCGCTCATAGCTCTCAATTCAATAAAACACTTTAGAATTGCTTGGCCTCTTTTAATAATTACTTCAAGTTCTAAAGTAATAGCAATTACTTTAGAGAATTTAAAATAACTAAGAAATTTTATATTTAGAAGTAATAATGGAAGGAGTTAGCAAAAGAAGCAATTGATAATTTGAAAGATTAAGATATTCTTATAGTTGATAAGTCATCCTAATAAATAAAATAAAAGCATGAATTGATCATAATTTCTTATGAGATGTGTTCTAAATTTTAAAGCTACATTTAATAATTTAAAATTGCTATTGCAGATGAAGCTCATTAGCTTAAAAGCTATTAAACAATTAAATCATAAGCTTTAATACCGGCATTATCAAATATGAAGCATAAAATATTAATTACAAGTAAATTTAATGAAAATTTTATCAATCACATTATTCATTCTTTAAAAGACTAGCTGGCAGTTATGAAACCAAAATAAATATATAATCTTCTCAAAATACTTTTTCCTTGGTAATTCAGATTTACTAAACTATTTCTTGATAGGTAGAATTAAATAATTTTTTTTTAAAGTAATAATTTTTCATCGATTATAGGTATTGTGATCCAAAACCATCACTTTATATGCAAGGTAAAGTGGATTATGAAGGAACAAGTAATGGATTTGAATTAGACTACATATTGGGATAATGCGTGATATAAAGAACTTATATTTAAGTTTATGATTAGCTACCATAAGTTTCTAATAAAAAGATATATCTGAAGGAAGATTCTCCAAAGGTATCTTATTTAAATTTATAATTATAGGAACTAATATTTACTATTTATAAGGGTTTAAAAATCCGATAATAGCTTCAGGAGAAACCGATCTAAAATCTATTGCAGCTCCTAGTAAATATTAAAAAATAAGAAGATCAGATTTCAATACAAGAATAGGTATACATTTTATATTATTAATTCTTTTTGCTAAAATATTATTCTGAATAGAAAATTATATCTGATGAGTTGATTAATCTATAGAAATTAAACTGGCAAGCAAAATAGAAGGCTGTCCTTAAATTTTTTAAGGAATTCGATATTAGGAAATAGAAAGCCTTGATTGTTGTAAAATTTGAAGAAACAAAGTAAGCAATAGTGAAGCTATTTTAAGATTTATAACTAAATTTTTTGCATGTAAAAAATGTATCTTCACTTATTAACCAAGCAGAATAAGAGAAACCTTCTAAATAAAATAAAGATTTCCCTCTATATTATATTATAGATTATAATTTCTAATCTATCGAATCTATATTCAGTGTATCTTATGTTATTTTTATAGAAGTAAAATTTTAATTTTTTTATAATCTTACTTTGCTAAAATTATTTTACTTAACTTATAGCTAGATTTATTTGATTCCTCATTTGAAAAGGTAATGAGAATGACAAACAAAAATAAAATCAAATAAAGATGTTTATTTTTAATGAACTCAGGATCTTTAGATGAATTAATCTACCATATTTATTTTCTGTAAAAAGATTAAGGATCTATTAAAGATTTACTTGGTGCCAAATCAGAAGAAAAGAAGGAGATAGTTTCTACATAAGTTAAAGGAATAAAGAGAAAATCTAAAAACAATACATAAACCACTTAAAAGAGTAAACCTAAAGAGTAAACTGAATCAATATAAAAATATTTTTTAAAAATGAGTACTGAAATTAGTGATGAATCAAAAATTAAAAAATAAAATATTGATAATATGGATTCTAAGGAATAAAATGATATTAAAAATAGTACAGAAGTTTCAAAAAATAAGAATATGAAAGGATAGAAGTAAAACAATTAAATAACTAACTAAACAAAGCGAAATCTTTTAGAGGAATTTAATTAAATAGCCTTAAATACTCCAATTAATAGTAATATTAAAATTTAAGGCTAAAATACCAACTTAGATTATTCTTAAAATCAAGTAACATAATATGAAATTGATTTCAGCCAAAATAAAAATACATAATAATAATCATAAATCAACTTACAGAAACCTCCAGCTAATAAATCTTCATTAAAAGAAGATTTAAAACCTATCTTTAGCAATTAACCATGGTATTTTGATACAAAAAATATGAACTGTTTTGATTTTATTGAAACAGTTTATAATATAGATTACTTTAGAATATCTAATACTAACTCTAAAGAGGAATTAAATGCTAATTAAAAAGAATAAAAGGGAGAAGATATTAATACATAAAATTCAAATTAAGAAAATAAAGATAATCATTTAAAGGGAATCATTTTAATCGATAGTGTATTCGATTATTATTGACTGTTAATTTGTAGCTTATATTAATTAATATTTTTTTTAATATTTTCTCAATTAATATTTTGTTGTCGGCCATACTAAGGTGAAAACACCGGATCCCATTCGAACTCCGAAGTTAAGCGCCTTAAGGCTGGGTTAGTACTAAGGTGGGGGACCGCTTGGGAAGTCCCAGTGTCGACAACCTTTTTTATTTTTTCCATTTTGAGTAAAAATATATTACAATTGTAATTAAAGAGTAAATTAAATCTCTTATAGAATTATTTTTTTGTTGATAGCAATACTAGGTCAAAGCCAACAATCTCATTCAAACTCCTAAATTAATTAACTTAATGCTAGTTAGTAATAAGCTTGTGTCCGATTTGGAAATCTTAGTATAACATCTATTTTTTTTAATTTCATATTTGAAAATATTGTTACTTTAAGAGTTTTTTATCTTAATTTAATTTTAAAAAAATATTATTAAAAGAGAGAATAATTGTGTTTAATGATAGAATTAGATTTCATATTTAATTTGATTTACTTACATGCTATAATAATTAATCATTTTTATATCTTTAATTAACTTAAATATTTTTTTATTATTTATTCTGAATGAAATTTTTATTTTCAATTAATTTACAATTTACATTTGCTTTATTTTTTAATGATTTATTTCTTTTTAAATGAAGTTTTTAATAAATCTCTTCATCCTTATCTTCAGCTTCAGATCAAAATTAGCTGAGAGGGAGAGGGTTCTAAAATATGAATGTTTATATTAGTATAGCTAAATATTTTTAGTTTATTATTAAATCTAAAAAAAGGCTGTCGACACTAGGACTTCCCAAGCGGTCCCCCACCTTAGTACTAACCCAGCCTTAAGGCGCTTAACTTCGGAGTTCGAATGGGATCCGGTGTTTTCACCTTAGTATGGCCGACAACAAAATAAATATTAGATAATCTATAATTAAAGGTTATTTAGAATACTGATAAGTAATTTATTAATATCTACTTTAATTAAAACAAATTTGTGTTACAAAAATAATAAATTTTATTGATATATTGAGAGGATATTTTTAATTTATGTGTAAGATAAATTCATTATTATATTTGAGAGTACTACTTTTGGATTTTAGTTTAATTATTAAATGAATTGTTGTTTAGTATATGAAAGGCATCAGGAATTGTTAAATCACCTTCTAAAATATTTTCTTCTGGAATCTGAATACATGAAAGTTCATTTTCTGCTTCAACCTAATTTTTTTTCTAAGAACCGTCTAGAGTATTTACTATATTAATTTGATTCTGCTCTACAAAAGTTGAACATGTATTTTGGTTTTATAATAAAATATTCTAGATTTATTTATATTTCATAGTATTTCTTTCTAGGAAAACTAGCAGTTTAGGATCTAAGAGTTATAAGAGCTTTTTATTAACAGAAGAAGTCTCTTCTTTTTTGTCATTCATTAAATTATTAAATGCTTCTGAAGCATCCTTTATTTTTTCTTCTAATGTTTTATTTTTAGAATAGAAGAGATGATTTTTTTAATTATCAGTTTATTCAGATTAATTATTATCTAGGAAGTATGATTTATTAATAACTGGCTTCGGGATTAAATCAAATAATTTTTTCTATTAGTCATTTAATAATAAGTGTTTTAGCTTTTCAAATTCTAGTAGCTTATCTAAAATATAATTGATTTCTAAGTGTTAGTTCAATTTTTGTAAACCATAATTTATCATTTGAGATTTTGGGCTCATATTTTGGCCAGCCTATCGAAATGTTTTGGAGAACATTCCTCTTAACAGATCAAAGAAGGATATAATACAATTATTATTGTTCTTATATGGATTAAATTCTTTATCTAAATAGTCGGTGGCATCTTATTAGATTGAAGGTCTTTATATTGATCTTGATTTTAATATTGATTTTTTAAATTTGATGTCTTCTTTATTTTGTTCTATAACTGTTCTTTTGTTAAACTAATTGGATACATTTAGAGCAGGTGATTCCATTTTTAGATCATCTTTATCTTAATCTGGGCTTTTGCAATTCTTGATTGAGTTAATAATGTCACTATGGTTGGATTTATTAATACAATTATATTTCTTACTCTGTTACATACTAACAAAAGACTATTAATTAAGTTTGAAAGGGATTTTATTTTTTATTTCTTCTTCTTTATTAAATTAATCATTCAAAAGTATAGATTATTGAATGGTATTAGCAGATTTTTCCTATTTCTCAAAAGAAAAAATTTAATTAAGTAACTTCTACTAGAATAACAAGCGCGATATTGGTCTTGAAATTAAAGCTCCTATACAGCAAAGTACATTGAATAAACCACCAATTTAAGAAATGGCTTAGTTGAGAGTCATATATTTTCTGTAATAGTGGGATTCTTTATTTTTCTCTAAATTTATATAAAGTTCAAAGAGAGTGTTATCGGTTCTTTAAAGTGCTTGTTCTCTATCGAAGCTATAGAAAAGCTTATTATGAGATTTAATACTATTTTAAACTAGCCCTTCATATGAATCTAAAAATGTATTTCTAAAATAAATATTGATATTCTTCATTGTATTATTGTTAGTTTTCCAAAAGTAACTTTATCCGAAATCTTAAAATGGGTGAGTTCTATTTGTTACTTGTATTGCATAGGTAATGTAGTTTATTTAGAATGAGCAGTTATTTAAATATTTATCTCTTATTGCTTTATCTTTGCATTTACCAGTCATGCATTCTTTAGCTCTGATTCTGATTCTCTTGTAAATATCTGCACCATACTAGCCTTCTAATTCAACTTAACTATTTAGATCAATACAATATGTCTATTAATAGGATTGTTATAAAAAATAATCTTTTGTTGCATCTATTTAGAAGTGATTTTTTGTGCAAGGAACCATATTGAAAGGGACTTCTTAATTGGTTATAGAGATGGTATTTGTAGTTAGGTTTAAGACTTTTTTTGATACCATATAGGTAGCTTCAAACTAAAATATTTCTGGATCAGTAATATATTTTAAGTTTTCAGTTAAGAGTTGAACTGTAAATGAGAACTATTTTGGGGTTAGCTCAAATCTTTTAGGAATATTTACAATTTCTTCTTAAAATATAATATTAACCTGAGAGTAATTCATAAGATCTAAAATGACATTGGCTACTTAATAAATTAGAGTACCTAGAATAATTATTGTCACAAATCCACCTACCATAGATTTGTGAGTTTCTTTACTATCAAATCTTATTGTTATTGGAACTCCGAATATATCAAAATTCTATAAAATCGAATCAAATCTTCTTTGAAATTTCATTTTAATTGTGTTGTTTCTATTTTTTATGTTGTTGATTAAAATAATAATAATAATCTTTTTTTCTTCTTTTATTAGTTTATATGTTTCTTTCACTATTTTCTAATAATTTTCAACAAAGTATAACCTTCTAATTACATTTGATGTGACATAAACTAAACTCCAAAAATTCAGAAATATAAACAGAATTTTGAGGGTATATGGATTTCCTTTAAATTCTTAAACTTTTTAATTTATTGATTTACTTTTTATTAGATAAGACTATAAAAACTTTAAAAGTTGATATTAGCAATTATTGAATGCTTTTAAAATTATTTAAATCATTAAATTACTAGGTTAGATAAATGTATGGAGATTTAATTGGAGAATAATAGAGTCACTCTTAATTATTTGAATAGATTTTTTGAAAAATTACAGATTTTGAATATTAGTTTTAAATTAAAAATATAAGTAAATTTGATTTATATAATATAATCAAATTAAGCCTTTTTATATATTTAATTCATTAATTGAAAAAGTATTTTAATTTAGTTTTATCAGATAAAATTTACTCTGACCCTATTTTTTATTTTATCATTAATTTTTAATAAATATTTTAAATAATGTTTAATATTTGTATTTTCTCTAATACACTTTTAAATATCCTAGAATTATAGGAAGCTTAGTTAATTAAAGATGATTCAAAATTAAATTTACTTTACAATAAGTAGCTCCAATTATTAAATTAAAATTATATTTTAGTAAGATTTGTTTTTTTATAATAATATTTTATTGTAGAAAGATATTAATAATACCTATATTAAAAACCTAATTTTTCAAGAATTTTAGATTGTTTCATAATGAAATTTTTGTTTTAGCCAGTTTAAATAATAAATTTTTCTAATATTTTCTTCGATTGTAATCCTTCTTCCCTAATTGTCTAAATATCAAATTTACTATGTTATGTTATGGTACAATAAAAAATTAAGATTTATCATAATCCCTCATTTGAATGTAATGTTGAATCAGAACAAGAAACTTTACATGTAATTTATTGTGTTCCTCTGAACAATATAATCTTAATAGTGGATAATAGCAATAGATATCAAATAAGAGTTTTCGAAAACTTTTTGGAAAAGGAAATTAATGCCCAAATCAGGTATTTTTTTAATAAATAGGGTAAAATTGCTGATTTTTGATAGAGTGTATGATAAAGTAAAAATAATTAGTAGACCCACAATAATCTAAAATATATCATAACAAACAAAGAATATATATTTTAAAAATCATAGATTAAGATCTTTGAAAAACTCATTCTAATTACTATTATTACTCTATAAAATGGGTACTTAAGGAGATTATTATTATTATTAAGTGAAAGCTGTTTGTGCAGAAGGTCTTCCACTAAATAAAGATGGTCTAATCTATTATTAGAAACCTTTATTCTCCATATCTATTACAGAATCCATTTATTCAGTACTATCTTCAACTCCTAGTTTTGGTTTTAAAGCAGGGCTATCATCATTATTCAAAAGATTTACCTTTTCATCTACAGATGGTTTATTCTTCTTCTTTGTTTTTGAGGAAACAACTTAACTACGAGACGAATTACCTTGAGAATCTTGCACTCTCAAAGTGAATGAACGATAGATATAACCTTAATGCCCATAGAATCTAATTAAAACTTCTTCCATATCCTACATTTAAGGAATACCTTACAGCGTAATCACACCAGATTACATGATCAATTATAGCCAATTAGGGAATTACATATTTTCTTTAGGACCATAAGGATCATATTCCATGTTAAAGCATTTTTTAATAGAGAAGAAAGCACCACCAGGTGAATACTTGAATGATTCTACAGACCTTAGCTCATGAGATTTGAGATGGATAGATTCTCCTAAAGAAGGGAAGATAGAGGAAGGAGGATCAAAGTTAATACCAAGGGAATCAGCGATTAAGACTTGTTTGATCAAATGAGGATTTATTCCCTTTGATTGAAGTGAATTTAAGCTTTCCATTCTTGAGGATAACAGATCTAGAGATAGTAAAACAGTATTAATATTTTCTAAAATTAATTCAACTTTAGGGAAAGCAATTACATGCCCATATTTATCCAATTCATCATCCGAAATAATATTTACAAATTATTTATACCAATCATTAGGAGTATGCAAAAAGCAGTTCTTTTTACCATAGTATCTTATGTATTCTGATACTAAAAATGATTTCTTATCAAGAGAAATTAAGTAACGAGAAAAGAGAAGTTTTATACATTTGTATAGTGTGCATTTATTATTACTGAGTTCTTCTTTATAGGCCTAAGCTTCAAGCTTTTTACCCAAAACATTGAATGAGATATTTGATTTAAGCATATCATTGGTAATTGATTTCATATCTAATTTTCCTTCAGATGTTAAATATTTCTTTTCGATAATGCTTTTGCGGACATATGGCTTTGCTTTCGCTATTTTATCTTTGAATTAATTAGCATAATCATTACTGTCTGTATTCCAATTATGTTATGTGTGAGGATTATGATGATGAGTTTGTGTTTATGTTACTTCTGCTTTCTCTTTATCTTTATTCAAAGATTATTGAGAATCTTTATCATCAAGCTTTTAAACAGCAAGTTCTATATCTTCTTATTATCTCATTGCTATTTTTTCTTGCTTTTCCTCTTCTTTAATCATGGCATCTTCATTTTCTACTTAATCAATCTTAATAGAATTTAATTTAGTTAATTTCTTCAAATTTGTTTTATCACCTTTACCACCAGATTCTTTAATCGCATAAGCAATGAATTCTTCAATCATATCTAGAGCTTATTTAAGTTCTGTAGAAATTAAAGGAATTTTAAGTACAAACTTCTCATTTACTTTTGCACAAATCTTAGAGTAACGATTTTTACGTTTAAAAAGAGCATTATAAAAGATATTACGGTATTTATAGAAACCAAGTGCACCAATTATAGGGCCAAGAATTTAAGCAATCCATTAAATAACAAACATAATAGGTAATTTATAAATTTTGATGTCAAAAGTATCAAAGCACTTCGTGTATCCATCATCACCTACTAATTTAATTGTGGTTACAGTATTGAATAGAGATTAAGGAGGATTTCCAAAAAATTTATAACCCTCTGGATTGAACGTTAACCAGTAAGATGAGTCTAAAGGAACAAAATCACTTCCATCTTTAATAAAAGCAGAATATTTTACTTAGCCTACATCAGGAGATTCAAATGTACTTTCATCAAAATAAAATACAAAATCAGTTAAAATTTCAATCTCACCATTAGAATAGTCATCACTAAGTTGATCCTACAAAATCTACTTTTGGTTAACAGATATGTTCTTTTTTTCTGCTATAAATTAAACTTTATTGACAAAAACAGATTTTTAATAATCATAGTTTACATTGTCTGAAACCGTTATTGTAGCCTTAATTGAGTTAAAGAAGAAATTTTGTAATGGGAAAAGAATTATTTTATTAGTGAGGAAATCATTCACATTTTCTACAGAACCATAAATATCAATATCGTTTTTCTCTTCATTGATAGATATATCTACTCCAATCTAGCTTTCATAAATAAATTTACCACTGAACTTAGGGATTAACAGATTTACAGTAATGAATTTTGATACTGTTTAAATGTATGTATTTTAATCAGCAGGATTAAGATCAACGATAAGAGAACTTTACATGTAGAGATAGATAGGAGTGTATTAAATTGAATTTAGCAAAGTGAACTTAATAAGTTTACTAATACACAAATTATAAGCTTTTTCAGCTAAAGTAGTATCTGGAAAAACAATTATCTCTTACTCATCAGGATATTCAAGTTGAGGATCTACTATGTTTTAGTCATCTAATATACCATTATCAAGTACATAATCATATATGGCTTAGTTTTAAGTAGGATTAGTTACACAGCCTGCAGTATTATAATTAAAATCATCTTTATACAGAGGATTTATTGTCTAAATAATAATAACATTTAGTAATGGTTCTTCCATGTTTGTTGGATCAATAGCTTCTTTTACAACATTGATTTTTATAGAAAGCTCATCTGGGTCAAATGTAATCCAAGAAGGAAGATCAAACATAGTCTAAGTTTAGTAAAACATAAGTTTATTAACTATCAAATCAAGTGGTTGGTATAGGAAAACTATATCTACTTGAATAGTCATACCAACTTTAAAAATATTCTCTATATCCATTTTTTTATATTGGAAAGCATCTAACTCATCTGAGAATCCTAAAATCTATTAAACCTCTACATGCATAACAACATCCCCTTCAGTAGGAACAGCACGAACACCGATGTTATTGTTCACAAAGATATAACTATTGTCTGAGAAGGCGCATGATGACATACCATTCTGAGTTTCATAGAGATATTCCGTTACCAAATAAGGATTCTTGATATCCGAGATATCAGCCATTGTAAGCATACTCTTTTCTAGAGTCGAAATCAACATTAGCTTTTCATTATTAAGGAAAGTTAAATCATTACTCCAGCCAGGAACTTCAATTTAAGAAATCATGCTAATTTCTGGTAGTTTTGTTAAATCCATAATCATTACTCCTCTTAAACCATCTATGAAAAAACAATAATCTGGTGATAAATCTGAAGCAGTCATATTTTCTGCTCCTAACGAATCAATATACTTAATCATTTTGATTTTAGTTAAATCCTAAATATCAAGGATAAAGTAACCATATCCCCTGCTTGCTCCTATCAAATAGTCATCACCCATTGTAATCATAACACCTGTACAATCTCCTTTCATACCAGGTTCAAAATCCCATGTAGTCAAAACTGTAAAAGAACCTATTGTTTTTGAATCAATAAAAATTACAGAATCTCCTAAAGCGCCTACTAATATTTCTTCATTTTGATTGAAATCAAAATCAACAATATAATTTGTAGTTGCATGAGCTAATAGTTATTTAGGCACAGCTCCTACTCCGTTTGGAGGTTTTGCAAGTATATCACTTGTATCATAAACAGCAATCACATTTGTTCCATCAACAGTCGGGACAATCACATACTAAAATCCGTTTTTAAAAATCAGTGAATCTATATCTCCAGTTGAACCTGCTGGTCTAAATTATTTGATTTTAGTTGTCATGTATTAAGGATCTGTAACATCAATGATCCACATACCATCATCATCGAATGCACCATAATACAAATTATTTGTATCATCAATATAGCAGCGCCAGTAATAATAAGTAGATGATTCATCAAATCCAGCTGAGAGATGGTTATTGAATAGATTTATATATTATTCATTTAAGTTAGGAGGTATTTAGGGAAAAACATAGAAACTCTCTGCATTAACATAATATAAATCAGATTCATTATAAGATAGTTTAATAGACAGACCATGATAAGGGATAATGATAGTTTAGTATAGAATGGGAGCAGTTTTATCAGTAATGTCAACAATAAATACACCTTGAGCTAGTACACCCATAAACAAAAATTTATCATCATCTGAAATACAAAGAGAATAGGGGGCAGGTAAAGTAATGTCTGTAGGCCACCATTCCTTTGTTAAGTAAGTTGCTGATTTATACACACCACCAGCTCCTGTAATTTGAGTAAAATCTCCTATACTAACTCCTTTTCTATTATCAATATTAACAACATAATTCATGTTAGTTGTGATATCTACTCCTTGAGAACTCGATTCGGCTCCTAGAAATGCTCCTGCTAAGAAGAAAGTTACTGTCCCGTCACCGTTGTATGTGATTTAATATATTCCTAGTCCTTAAAAATCCTAACAAATAAGTAACCATTTATTGTCAGTAGAAAGCAAACCTCCATATATTTAAGTTGGGTACCAAGAGGCAGTACCAGCTAACTTGGGATTTTTCTTATCAGAGACATTGACGGCTCTAATTTATCCATTAGCCTAAAGAATGAAGACGATAGTTTCATTATCATTAATGAGCATATCAACATTTTCTACCTCAACTGAATCTTATCCAATCTAAACAAATTAAGTTCTACTTGTGAAATCATAGATGGTAAGTTTATTTTGGTATGGCATAAAAACATAATTTGCATCTTTAGTAATTGCGAACCCTTCAACGTATTCATCAGAACTGAAAATATAGATAATATCATAGTTTTTATCTGGGTCTACTACTTTAATTCCAGAATCTCCAGCTGCAATGAAGACTAATTTACCTGTTTTGGCAACTTTGATATTATTATACATACCTTGAGGCTCAGTGATAGGATGCATTCTATCGTATTAGGAAGAATAGACAAAACTCTGTGCTTCAATACGCGCAGAAAATGCATATTCGACTAACAAAAAAGCTATAAAAATGAAAAGAAAGGTGTAGCTATTGATATGATATCTACTCATCATTGTTGCTTTCTAAATTAGAAGGATTTTTTTAAATAAGCTATTCGCTTTTTGTTTATTTTTAATTTAATTATAGGTTGTAAGAATTGTAATACACTTTTTAATCACGATTTTTATTATCTTTCTCCTTTTAGTTGTTATTTCAATACTTTTAATCACTTTATCTTTTAATTTGGTGTATAGGCTTGAAATAAACGCCATAAGACTTCATAATTCTTATTGATTACTTTAATTTTCTGTCTATAATTGTATAATTCCATAATTCTTCGTTTTTTAAACCCCAAAAGAGATAAAGGAAAATTTCATCAAATGAAAGTGATTTCAAATTACTTGTAAAATTTATTTTTCCAAATAACTCTAACTTCTTAAGTTTCTATTGATTAGAATTTAAATAATATTTTCTCAATGTATCGCACTATCCATTTTTAAGCAATAGTATTTTTATTGCTAATTATAATCATTCCTTATGGATAACTTTTATAAAAACATTAATCTTTTTCATCTTTTTATCACTACCCTCTATAGAAACAGGATTTTAAATAATATTTTTAAAATTGTAAAATAGGAATTTTAAAGGAGGTCAAAAAATGACTCTTACCTCTTTTTTTATAAATTGAAATTTATTGAATTATATTAATTAATGTAACTTTAATTAGTATAGAG
The DNA here is from genome assembly GCA_000260095.1 of Tetrahymena borealis. Taxonomy (NCBI): domain Eukaryota; phylum Ciliophora; class Oligohymenophorea; order Hymenostomatida; family Tetrahymenidae; genus Tetrahymena; species Tetrahymena borealis. The sequence goes on from JH651326.1 coordinate 13,655, forward strand.
GAAAATTAAACCTTTTTTTGACTTTAACTGTAGCATGCGATAACTGAAATAAAAATTAAGTTACAATTTTAAATAAAAAATCATCCTATTATTTAATTAAGCGAATAAATTATTACTATGAAGAATTTTCTTTCCCATCGTAAGTTTGTATTAAATTAAATTGGATATCACTTTTTATTATTGATAAAGTTATGATTGTGATGATATATTTACCTGCCTTAAATTTTTTGTCTTTTTTTCCCTTAAACAAATTAGATACTCTATCTGCTAATATTTTTCAATATCCTCTATATCTTCTCCTATGCTCAATTCAGCCATTTCTTAATTTTCTCTTAATTTTCAATTATTTCTTTTCTTCATATTTCATTTATCTTTATGGAATTTTGCTTTTATAGTATTTTGAGATAAATTTTCTCTTACATACTTCTACATTCTTTATTAACCCTAGTAAAATCCTCTGAAATAATATCTTTAGGCAAACAAAATTAAAGTATTTGAATACAAACTTTACCTTTACCTGCTCACGAATTTAGAATTAGTATTTCTTTATTTAAAGAATCAATAGTAAAATATTTTTTGATTTTTTTAGTAACAAAGAGCTACAATAAAAGATTTAATAGTTTGACTAATCAAATCACACAAATAAGATGAATTTTTAATATTTTTTTTAGTAAATTAAATTCAAAATAAAAGCTAAAAATAGGGTTAGTAAGTTGAAGAAAGGCAACATCATGAAAAAATTAAATATTGTTATTAAATTGAAGTACAAATATTGTTAGATTTTTAATAAAAAAATTGAAAATAATTAGGAATTAAATCTAATTTATTTTAAGCATTAATGAAAGTAGATGTGAATATTGCAATATTATTTGATCTAAATATTCCAAAAACCCTTTATCAAAATTAGTAGAAATTTTTATTCTCTAAAAAATGGTAGATATCTATCTATCTTATTGTGTCTAATATATAAGCAAAATAGGTGAAAAAATATACTAATCTTCATATTCAATTTTGGGAATAAGAAATATGCAAGTGCTTATAAATTTGCGCACAAAAAGTTATATTGCCTTTTGGCAAATATCGTAACCTCTATTTATATTTTAATATGAGAAATAATTAACTCTTTTTACTCCATAAAAAGTTAAAGAAAGAAAAAAGAAACAGCATATTAAATTTAATTTTAAAAAACTCTTTGATTACTGATAGAAATTGATCTTTTTTATTTATTTACAAGTTTTAATTATTAATGTTTCTCTAGTTAATAGATATTATCAGATTTTTGTTTGTTAATCCCAAGCTAATTATAATCATTCCTTTATTACATTTAAAACTCAAACAGTAAAATAGAAAAAATACTAAAAAGAGTTTGAAGAATTGTTAAAAATAGTGAGAATATTTTATAGTAAATTTACAGTTTTTTTCTTTAGCTCATTTCTTAATCAATTTTATTATAATATTTCTACCTTCTAAGATATTATATTTATTAGATCTTTAGTAAGTTTAAATTCCTCAAACTAGATGGTTGATTATTTTAAGTACATTTACCTTATTAAAAATGATTGTTAATTTTAAATTTTAAACCAATTAAAATACAATTACAGTTAAAATTTATTAGCTTTTTATTTCTTATCTAAAATGTTATTTGATTGCTTTCTCACTCAATTTATCCTTTTATTTTAATTTAAAAATATTTCTTTAAAAGGTGTACAAAATAATATTTAAACATAATCTAACTATTATTAAAATTGGTTTAACACCGAAAACATAAAGAAACATTAATTTATAGATGTAAAAATTAATAGGATTTAAAAAGATAATTTTTGCATAAAAAAAGAAGAAAAAAATTTACTAAATATGAATGGTTTATTAATGAAAGAATAAAGTGGTTAAATAAGATTTAAAATACTCAAATTAATTTTATTATTATAATCAATCAGAAAGTTTTTTAGACTTAATAATAAAATAGTAAAATATTAATTAAGAGAATAAATAAATGTAAATTGTTAAATAATCCTCATTGACTGAAATAGCAGCAAATAAGATACATTATTATATCAAGAATGTGATAAAATTGTATAATCGGCTTGAAAAAAATAACAAATATGAAGGAGAGATAGATGAAATCTATTTTAAAAATTTTCTTCAAAGTTTAAGTTAGGCTTCTTTTGTATTTTCAAATAAAAATTTACGTAATAGTTTAGTATAGTTTTCAGATTTAATAAATAATTTATCCTAAGTTTAAAGATTAACATTAAGTTTTGAAATCAATTCAATAGATTAAAATATGATGGCTAAAATTGTTGAAAGCTTTAAATTTCTTCCTTAACTCAAGGAAATCTTTATAGATTTCAAAAGTTTATCAGATATTCCATAAACCTTAATCAATGAACTTTTGTATGGATTAATGAATATCTCCAATTTAAAAACTTTATCAATTGCTTTTTAAAAAAACTTCTCGAGCTACTTCGGAGACCATAATATTATAGGAGAAGAGATTTCAAATTTTATAAATTTATAGTATTTAAATCTTTAATTTGAAGAAGACACTATTTCTCAACAAGGAATAGTTTATATTGGAAAAGGTCTTTAAGAATTAAGAAAATTAAGTACTCTTTAATTAGAATTCCATTAGAAATAAATTTAACAATATTCATTAGAGTAACTTATTGAAGGCTGTAAATCAAGCTAAAAAAGTTTGAAGGTTTTTAAATTACATTTGAAGAATTATTACTTTTTATAAAATACACTTAAAATTATTAATGATTGCTTGAAGTCATTTGTGAATTTGGAAAACTTATCAATTGCCTTTAATATAGGAAATTTTGCCTAGGAATAATAAATTTAATAAAATTTCTAAAATATCTTATAATTGAAAAGTTTAACAGTATTAAATTATGAAGTAAATGTAAATAATTTAGGTTATTATTTTGATTAAGAGTTTGAAAATATTTTAGAATAGCTTACTTTATTAGCCAATTTAAATTTTAAATTACTCAATCATTCTTCTTCTCTTTTTGTAAATGGACAGAAAGAAATTTACCTTAGAAATAATATTAAAGAAAACACTAGATTAGAACATTTGTCAATAGAATTTGAATTTAACTAGAATTTAGCAATTGGAGGATTAAACAGATTGGGAAAGATTCTTTCTAATTTCAAAAATTTAAAGAAATTAAGTATGATCTATCATGATAATAATGCTATATTTTTGGAAGGTGTTGAAGAATTTAGTCAAGGATTAATAAATCTTTCATAGTTGAGCTAATTATAATTTACTTATTATAATAAACAAAAGTAGGTAATTAACAACTTGAATGGCTTGCCCATATTATGCTAAGGTATAAAAGGACTAAAACATTTAAGGTAACTATATTTAGATCTTAGTTAACTTGAAATAAAGCAAGATGATTCACTTTTTATTGGATAGATGATAAAAGATCTAAATAACCTATAGAATTTAAGATTATGTTTTGATAATAATAGCAAGCTTAATGAAGAAGGTATTAACCATTTGTATGGATGCTTGAAAACTTTAGAAAATTTAAAAAATTTATAATTAGTTTTTAGTGAATATGATAAATAATATTCTCCTTTTCTCTATAGATTAATATAAGATTTGAATTTAAATAGTTTTGATTTAGATGATTAGTTTATAGAATTCAAAAAATCTACTAATAATTAAGACAGCTAAGGCAATATTAATTAAAAAATCAAGAAGTTTTTATTTTCAAGTAATTTTACCAATTCAAATAGCTTAAGATTTTATAAAATAATAGATTCTATTTCCTATTTTAAGAATTTAAATATTTTAGAATTACTTATCTAAAATTTCTAACTTACAATAATTGATACAATTACTCTTACTTAAGGCTTGGAGTAACTAAAAAATCTATACTGCATTAACTTGACAATCTTAAATGTAGATGGAACAGAAAAATAAATGATTCAGAAAATACTTTTAGAATCTTTATGTAAAATTAGGATATATGAAATAAAATTCTAAATTTGTAGCTATTTATAAAACAGTAGGTTTAAATTATTACTTTCTAAATACATTAAAAGATTGGTCAAAATTAATAGATGATTTGTAATAACTCAATTTTAATTATTTGAGAAAAAAGGAAGATAAAAAAAGAAGACTCTAAAGAAAAATATATCAAAAATTAGAATATCTATACAAGAAAATATGTTTTGATGCAAATATAAATTTATTAAATATAAGGAAGTTAATATTCAAGATTTAAAATTTAAATTGGTATTATTCTTTTTCTTATTACTGTGCTTCTAACAATTGTAATTAAATTCATATAATTATTTAATAAATCTTAAAATTAAAAATAGTTATGACTCCTTTATAGGTATTTTTATATTAAATTTTGTAGCCATTTAGATAAATTTCAATTAAAATTTATGGCTATGGATTTATTTTCAACTTTAAGTTTTTTATTCTCTTTTTTTGCATTTATTTAAATAAATTGATTGATTTTCTAATTTTAATGAATACTATCTTTAAATATTAAAATAGAAAAATTTATTATAAAAAGTATAAAAGAAAATATAATAAAACAAGAGACTAGATTTTATAATGGTATCATAAATTTCAAAAAACCATATAGAGGTTATTAATTCAATTCTTATTTACTATGTTCCGGTTCCATAGTATAGCGGTTAGTACTGGGGACTTTAAATCCCTTGACCTGGGTTCGAATCCCAGTGGGACCTATTTTTATAAAAATATTTATTTCTTTTTCATCAAAATGTAATTAAAATTTCTACTAATATCTCTCAGGTGAATATTAAAATGTTCTTATCATTAATGAAATTGTATTAAAGGTTTCATGATTAATTTCTTAGACTAGCTTATAAATTTAAATCTTCTCAATTTCTATGAAGGTAAAGAAAAAATTGTAGAAAATAAGTATTTTGATAAAAAATATATATCTAAATTTAGATTTTTATATTTAGGTAGTTTCATTAAATAAATGGATTAATGTCCTAATTTTAATAAATAATTTAAATAGTAAATTTACTATAAAAATGTAAAGGAAAATAATATAAGATGAAACAAATGAACAGTAATATAAAGTGATTAAATTAATTTTAAAATATCATATAGAGGTTATTAACTCAATTCTTATTAACTATGTTCCGGTTCCATAGTATAGCGGTTAGTACTGGGGACTTTAAATCCCTTGACCTGGGTTCGAATCCCAGTGGGACCTATTTTTATAAATATATTTATTTCTTTTTCATAAAAATATCTACTTAGATTTTTTGAAAGAATTTTAAGACAACTTTTTAGATAAATGAAATTTTATCTAAAGATTTCATCATTAATCTCTTCGAATATCTTTTAAAATTTAAATCTTCAATTTTCTTCAGTGTTTCTCAAAATTTTAGTTATGAAATTTGTTCTCTTTAGATTGTTGATAGATAGCTGACTTACTGGAATGAGTTTACATATCTAATTTGATTGTAAATCTTAATTACCACCCCTAAACATTTAAATTAAAATTAAGAATTAAGATTTTTGCTAAAAGAAAATTGCATAATATGGCTAATAAAGTAGGTATAGAATTTGATTTTTTGAAAAATTTAAAGGCTAAAATAGGCCAATCCATAGGAGAATAGCAGTTATCCACTATTATTTCTAAATTGTAATCATTAGGATATTAAAATTTAGAATACATGACTAAAGGTGGTCAGAATATTATTTTAAAAGCCTACTCTTTAACATATGGATAGGTAGTGGCGCTTAAGATCTAGATGAATGGTTAATAAATAGATTTAATGAAGTAAGAATTCCAAATGATTAAATAAATTTCTGAAAACCCTTTTGTAGTAAAATGCTTTAATTTAATTTATATTGAGAATATTGAGGCAACTATTTTAGTTCTAGAATTGTGTGAGATGAGTTTACATGATGAGATTGAGATACTTAAAAAGAAAAATATTTGGTTTACAGAAGAATAGATTGTCAATTTATTTATTTAACTATATCTAGCCCTTATACATATACATAGCCATGGAATAGCTCATTTTGATGTGTCACCAAAGAATATTTTAAAAACAAAATAGGGTTCATATGTAATATCAGATTTTGAAAATGCCAAAGAAATTTAATCAGATATTGGCACTACTCATTCTGTAAAATTAGCTAATTCTCTATTCTCTGCTAGTGAAATTTATAATCCTAATTAATAGAAAGGTCAGTTAGCAGATGTATTCTCATTAGGATTAGTATTGTTATGCGTATTAGGATATAATATAAATAAATCAACTGCCTTAGATATAAGTCAAGGTTTATGGGAAAGACACTCAAACCAACTAAAAAATAAAGATTTATTTTTGATTATCTGTTAAAAATTATGCTCATCAGATTAATAAAACAGAGAACCTTCTCATAAACTCATGTTTATACTTCTACCTTATTTATCTTTAAATAATAATAATATCTAATTTTTAGAGAATTCTTTAGATTCTATTTTCTCATCTAAAAATAATAATGTCAAAAAGAATATTCACTACATGCATTAATTGGAGTTATATTATAATAAAATATTAGCTCATTTATACGAACTTAAGGGTAAAATGCTAAAACCACATAGTAATATATCCTCATCTAATAATATAAATATTTAAAAAAATAATGATTGTTTAGATTACTTAAAGTAAAACCCGAGTGCTAAAGGAAGTAAGATCCTTTTAAATATTGGAGAAAGTTATAGTAATCTAGGAATTCATAAAAAGGCACAGGAGTATACAAAAATATCCTATGATATGAAAAAGGAATTAAAAGAATTAAGTAAAGAAGAAGAAATAAAATATATAAATACATTATCTTACATTAATAGTAACCTGGATAACCATGAAGAAGATCTTAAATTAACAATAGAATCAATTAATTCCAAGAAAGAGTAAAATCAAGTTTTATCACCAATAGATTTTTATAATATTGGAGTTTCTTTAATATTTCTTGAGGAGTATGAATTAGCTCTTTAAAATCTAAATTAAGCCCTTTAACTTTATTCTTAAGAAAGTAAAAATTCAATCTAAGTAGCTAATTGCTATAGTCGAATAGGGTAAGTCCATTTCTTTACAAGAAATTGGAAAATGAGTTTATAATATTTTAAGAAATTATTAGTTATTGATAATTCCTCTTTGGATGGAGACTGCCCATTATTATCAAACACATATTAATTTATTGGTAGAATTTATACATAATTAGAAAAGCACCAAGAGGCTTTAGAATATTAAAAATAAGCCCATAAAATCAACATTAAAATTTATCATAAAAAGCACTATAAATATATCAACTCGTTAATGAATTTAGCTAGAAGTAAAATAAATTATGGGTCTATTGAAAAAGGATTAGAAGATTTGTAATAAGCTAAACAATTGATTTATGATAGTAATTCATAGGATGTTAACTATTAGACAAAAGCTTAATTATTTCTTTATTTTGGAGATGCTTATAAACTAATGAAAAAGAGCTAAGTTTCTATAGAGAATTATGAATAAGCCTATGAGAATATATATAAACATAATTAAAATGACTATGGGTAACTTATTATATATTTAAAAATAATAATCCAATCTTATGTAGATGCAAACAGGTCTTATGATGCTCTTCATTATAATAATTTACTTCAAGAATTTATTTCTCTTTAAAATGAATCTTAATACAAGTTTAACTTAAATTATTCCTCAATAATCAACTCTCAACTTCAATACCTTTGATTTATCTAAAACTAAATAGCTATTTCATTTGAGTTATTTTGAATAGAATTACATTTTACTGATTGAATTTTTGAAAAATTTATGAATTTAGAGATTAATTAATTAAATAACTTTATTATTTTGCTTGAATAATTGAATTGATTATATTTAGAAATATATTTTTATAAATGCTAAGAGATTAAAAAACCCTCTTAATATATTTAAAATTAGCCTTTATTTGATACATTTTTGATTTATTCTAATAAAAATTATTTACAACAATATTGAATACTCTAAAATATCAATATAATTTTAGCTAAAATAATAGTTTATTTAAATAATAATTCAAAAAAAGAAATTTTAAAAGAGTCTTTGCTTAGTATTGTGTATTTACTAATCTTAATAATCGATTTATATTTTGAGGTTATTAAATTACAATCATATATTAAAATTTACATGTATTAAAAACAGATTTTTAGTTACTTTTTTAAAAACTCTTTTTAGCTTTTTGAATAAGATTATTTTAATATCCTTCTTCAATATGGCTTCTAAAGATAAAAATTTAAGCAGAGAGAATCAATATTTAATTAAATGGGAATAGAATTAACGGAAAGATAAATCTCTAACCTTATGTAGTTCTTTTAATGTTTTAGATTAGATCTAACATATTCTTGACTTTATATTTTCTATAAATATTATTTTAAATATTTTATTAGAATGAAAAAACAGGTAAATAAAAATAGCTTATAATATTATCATTCAAAAGAAGTATAGAATTATTCTTTGAGTAGTTATAAAATTTTAAAAATATATTCATTCTCTATTAAAACTACTAATTTTATAATAATTTTTATTTTTTAAGCAAAATCACATACTTACATTTTATTAAATTTAATATGCTTCCTTGAATTTTAAAAGAATTTTTTACTTCAAAATTTATTTATATGTTAAATTCATTCACTGTTTAATTAATGGCTAAAATTCATACTAGCTATTAAATATGAGTGAGCAAAAGAAATTAATCTTATTATTGAATTGAATAATTTTTTGTTACACATTATCTAATCTAAAGGAGTCAGATTATAAATTGAAAATAGCAATATTTTATCTTTTGTATTATTCTCACCTTATTTTATTCTTTTCTGTAAAGAAAATTTTAATTACTTAATTTCAACTAGAAAACAAAAGTTAAGACAGTATTATTTAATTTAAATACAAGTTTATTTATTAATATGTGTAGATTACTATTGATGGGGCTATTAAATCTATAATCAATTGTTATTTCTGTGGATCAATTGTTTGAAATCTAAAAGTTTATTAAAACCATAGTAATAAAATTTAGGTAAAAAAGTTTAATTCTTCTGAAAATTCTTTAAAAAAAAGAAAAAGAAAGGATAAAAGTATTTCTATAATATTAAAATGATATTTAATTCTTTTTTAAAAAACTCAAAATCCTTATTAAAATCTATAGACATTTATGGTTCCAAAATAGAGATTAACTTTTAAAAGCAGCACACTTACAAAACTGCGCTAGGGGGATTATTCACTATATTTATACTAATGATGTTTGGATTAGGATCATGGTTCTTTGGAAAAGAACTATTCTTAAGGTAGAATCCAACTGTCATAGGTTCTTAAAGATCAGTATTTCAAGCCAAAAGGATAGATGTTAATGATAGTAATTTAATAATAATGATGGGAATTGCTGATGGCTCTTCTTAACCATTTTTAGATCCAAGTATTTTTACTGTGCGGGCAGTTTAAGAGTAATTAATTTTGTATTAAGATTCAACTACTGGAAAATAATAAAAGAAAATTATTTAACATCCAAAGAAAATTAAAAACTGCAGCCCTTCTGATATTGGTATTGAAGAACTGGACAGTTATTTTATGAAATTGAATCTACCTAAGCTGTTTTGTTTTGAAAACTAAGAATTATATATGGAAGGAGATTTTGATTCAAATGCATTCGCTTAAATTTTCCTTTACGTTGAAAAGTGTAAGAATACTACAAGCCCAGTTACTTGTAAATCGCCAGAAGAAATAGATGAAAGATTGAGATTGACTAAAATTTAATATTATCTCTCTGATAAAATAATAGATCCTTTAAACTTTGAAAACCCTTTTCAAAACAAAGGAATAAATTTATATTCGTAAACTTCCTCACATTTTCCAAAAGAACTACAGATATTTTTCACAAATTATTATATTGAAAGTGACATAGGATTAGTTACTGATAGTATCGAAACAAAGTAAAGCTTTGTTTTTGTTGAAATGAAAGAGACTTCATTCTTTAGTGATAATAATGTTCTTGTTAGAACACTTTTCAGAATATAAAAGCAAAAAGAAACTTTAGTTTAAAGGAAATACCGTAAATTAGCAGATATAATTGCTCTTGTTGGGGGTTTTTTAAAAATATTGACTACGGTTGGAGCAATTGTTAGCTATCCATTTTCTAAATTCTTATTGAATAAAGCAATAGTTGATGAAATATTTAACTTTCAATTTTTTGATACAAACTAATAACCTCCTAAAACTCCAAATTCTGACGAAAAAGAAATTGAATAAGAAAGCTTTGCAACCCCAACACTGAAAAAAGGGAGAATGCGTACAAGCGTAACAAATGATATATGTTAGAATGGGAATGCAGTTAATTAGGTATCATTAAAAAATGCAATTTTAAAAGAGGCAGAAAATTCTAAATCGCCTACTCTAAGATTATAGAAGAGTGTTTCAATTAAAAAGAAAAAAAATGAATAAAAATTTGAATTAACATCACCTTTAGGATAGAATTATATAAATAAGAGAAAATCTATTCTTGAAGCAGCAAAAGGATTGTTCTAAATAACTAAGAATGTCATACAATATAATTTTAAACATATATTTGCACATGTTTATTTTAAGAAATTTTTCTCATCTAATGAGAAATACAAATTAGTAGAGTAAGGTATTAACAAGCTAATTAGCCATTTAGATATTCTCTTTATATTAAATAAAGTGCATGAAATTGATAAGCTTAAGAGTATTCTACTTGATAAAGATTAGCTTAATTTATTTGAATTTATTCCGAAACCTATCATATCTGCAGAAAATCATAATAACCCAGATTTTAATGAAGAAACAGCATAGCATATGAATCTAAATAAATCAAATGGACCAATAAATATTAAGAAACTTTATACTATTTTCAATAATATTAAGACAGACGAAGAAAAGGCTGTTGATGCTTATGAAGGATTGACTAATATTGTTGACAGACAAAATAGAACAAGGATAGATGAAGCCCTTATCGAATTAATAGATCCTTCAATTCTCTATTAAATACTACTAAAAAAAGAAGAAACAGTTTAGAGAAGTTAATTGAATAATAACTCTTTTATAGAAGCAGCTGGCTAAAAGAGTTTTTTCTGTTAAGAAGAGAAAGCTGGAGAAACATTAATTAATAAAGAAAGCGAAAATAGTATCTTAAAATACTATAAAGGAGATAAATTACTATTTAAAAAGCTATCTTCGTATAGCTAAATAATGTAAAAACAAAAAAATAGTTAAAATTCATAAACTTTAGTTAATGTTGCACATACATAGAGTAAAGAAATAAATAAGACTACATAGAATAATGATGACCTGCAAAGCAAAGATAGTGGTGACTTTGATTACCACACTTCCTATTTAGCATCATATTCTGAACCATCCATTAAGCTAGAAAACTTATCATCTATACCTTAAAATGTTTTTAAGAATAATCTGGTTAATAAAAAGTAAATTTTTTTTAATTTAAAATATAATTTGAATTAATTATTTTTTATAAATAATAGTAAAAACAGCTAATTCCTATCTAAATAAATTAATCCCTGATACTTTTTGCATTTATATAATTAAAACATGAATATAATAATAAAATTAACAGTTTGTTGAGTAGTTTAATCTTAAATTTAAATTTATGTCAGAAATTTAAAAATATTTCTAAAATCTATTAAAATCAAATCAATCCAAAATTTAATTAACTTTTTTCAGCCCTATTAAAGTGTCCAAATCAACAACCAACTTTGAAATACAATTTAATAACTGGGACACATAATTAGATTTTATTATTAAGAAAGATACATATTAACTGAATTAAGAATTCATACAGATTTTATTAGACAAATTCATTTAGTTGATTTATTTGTTTATCAAAAAATAAAGAAAAAATCTAGACAGTGAGAGCTTCGATATCTATCAAAAACTCTTGCTTTTTAATCAAATATCGATCACATAAAAGAATGCAACATATCTTTTTTTTGTGTTGGAAAAAGTAGTAGAAATGAGTAAATAATAAATAAGAATATTTTAGAGAAAATCAATTACATACATAAATGTAACTATCAAACATATGCATACTGACGAAGACAGTTTTATAATAATACTATTTCAACCTATTTAATTATTTCTAATATTTTTATATCACTTTCTCTTCTTTTCAGAAGTCTTAGTTACAGTAACAGCTTGGGAGGGCTTCTTGGAGGTAGTAGCTTAAACTTTTTTAGCTTCTTTAATGTTTTCTTGTTTTTGGGAACATTCAGGTCTGATATCTGAAGCAATGAAGAGAGCAATACCAGCAATAGCAAGGTTAAGAACGGCATTCATGAATTCAGAGTGGAATTATTGAGGGTTGGAGAAGGGGTTGTGGATAATAACGATGGTGGACAAAGTGAAAAGGTAGAGAACCCAACCAGCTAAGGGAAGACCAAGAATAACTAAAGCAGAAGCACCTAATTGGGTGTAGCCTACATAAGTGATAATCTATTTGGAATTATCTTGAACAAAAGAGGGGCTTGAGTATTCCTTGACATAAGCGAGGTATTCATTGGCAGCAGGGGGGATGGCTGCAGTAGCTTGCTTGAAGACTTCGGTGTTTTGAATCCAAGTGTGGAATTTTTAGTATTGAACATTCAAATATGCAGCACTCTTTTCAGGAGATTGGACTTTATCGATGGCAGCACCAATAAACAAACCAACGAAGAGCAATCTTCCTAATAATCTTAAAACAATACCCATTTCTTTTTTATATCTATGCTTTTAATTTACTTTCTATTTAAATAGTTTATTTTTTTTATTTACAAAAAATCTTTCTCTTCTTCTCTTTTTAATTTTTCTTCTTTTCAATCAATTCTTCTTTCTCCTTATTCTTTCTTTAATAATGACTTTACATCTTATACTGTCCTATCCTATCAGTCGTCAACTCATTTCTCATCCTTTCATCAAACATAGATAGATAGATATTTGTACAGAGCGATTATTATGTAGAAAGATTAAAGAAAATTGAAAATAGTTAATATTGTGCACATTTTTATGTGTATTAAATAATATTAAACTTTTCATAAAGAATAAATAGATGCTGATAGATAAAGAGATCTACTCAAAAACAAACAATAAAGATTGCATTAAAATTGGGGATTCAATCATATTCAAAAATTCGATATTTGTATTTATTTTCTTCATTATGATTAATTCAGACACGTATAAGGGATTAGAGTAATAGTTTATCACTCAATCTTCATTCAAGTTCTTTAAAGTAATTCGTTGCGTTCTAATGATTAAGTATCATATTAAAAACTTTAATTAAATATTAATAACAGGACACTCTTATAATTAATATTTCTACTTTGTCTTCTAACAAATAAATAAATATCTTACATAAACAAATTTAATTAATCTACTATTTCATTTTTAATTTATTAATTATCAATCAAACTATCAATCACTCACTCACTCATAATTATTGTTTAACATCCTATGGTTTATATGTGATTTTTCTTATTTTTTTAAACTTTTTCCCTAATTTAATTCTTTATATTCTATACTATTAATGCTATCACTATCCTATGTCTATTTTGTTTTTAACACTCTTTTATTAAAAATTATAATTAATTTTTGGTAATAAAATTAATTAATTTATAGGAAATAAAATAGCGCTTATATTAACTAAAGCCATTCAAAAGAAAATATGTGTTTTAATTAAATAGAAATAGCTTTTAACTGTTAAATACTTCAAAATACTGAATTTTATTGCAATATTTTTAAAAGAAATTTGTTTAACAACTAGATTTAAATAAAATAGTTTTAATATAATTTTTGAATACTCTAAAATAACACAGTTTAATATAAAGAAAGATTGCATAAAATAGTAGTTACTTTTTTAATATAATTTAATTATGTATCAATTAAAATACTTTTTATCAGATTATTTATTATTATTGAATTTTATATAACGTTGTTGCTGTTTAGCTTTGAGTAAATTACCAGCTCCTGGTTAAATATTAGCAGGCGAATTATTGTTGCTCTTACGGTTAGCTTTACTGGATTTTATTGAATGAGTAGAATAAGGCTCAGCTATATTTGTATCACTGCCTTACAGCATTAACTAGGATCTTCTTTTACTTTAAATTTAACCTAATTTAAGTTATTAAACATTTATTTTTGGATGAATGCTTATCTAAGATTGCACTCTCCTCTTTGGTGAATATTATAGGCTCGTATTATGTGGAGAGGAATGTACAGCAAGGTTAGAATTATTTGCTCTTGCATTTTCTGCTACATCTTCTACATTCTTTAAATTTTTATACATTATATTGTTTTTGAGTTTACCATCTTATATGATACCCTTCCATTCATTTATCATCCCATCTCTAAGTTTTATTTATTACTGCAGGAATTATACTTGCTATTCTTTCTGCTTTTAATAATTATCAGATTTCTTTTCTTTAAATTGAATTTCTACACTTTCCTATTGTTTTTTATTTATTTAATACTTAGAATATTTTATAAATTAAATAATCATTATTGTACTGATTAAATCTAAGCTTGCTTGTAAACACTCATGACATAGTTATTATTATTTACTGACAGGTTTGCTTATTTTACTTACTTTTTTTAAAAAAATATAATACTGATTTCTTCTTTGAAATATTTTTTCCAAATAAAAAGTACTGTTAAAATGTCGTTTCTTTTATCGATCAGAGATATTTATTTTTAAGTATAATCTTCCTTCTATTGCATTAAACTTTTCAAGTTCGCTTTATATGAGTCTATTTTATCTTTGAGAATCTCTCTATCATTTATCGGCTCTTGGAGAGTTTAGAATATTAATCCATTAATTCTTTCAATTTATAATTCTACATCTTATAATGATTTCTGGATATCTTATTCTTGCTAAAAGTGTTTTTATATTATCTTTTCTAGCTTTGATAAGTTTTCATTTTATATAGTTTCATAGTTATTCCCAGGACTAATAGGCGGCAAATTGATTCCTTCTATAAAATTAATATTTTAATTAATAATTATCTTTTTATAGAGTAAAATATTATTACATTTATCACTTAATTGTTTTTTTAATAATTCATTCTCTTGTCTCAGATTTTAAATTATTGATGCATAATTATTCAAGTGATTTTCTACATTCAAAATATTTCTAACCACATTAGTTTTTATATTCTTAGCTCTGTTAGCGTAATTTAATGTATTATAAGTATCTTCAAAAGTTAAAACGCTTGGAGACACATTAGCAATCATTACTGTCCTACAATTACCTCCTAAAGAATCCTTTAAATATATAAATAAGTATATTTATTATCATTCTTACTAATAATCAATTTACTTTCAAAAGTCTTGTAAGCTTACTACCTCTATAAGGCACAAATAAATTAGAATTTTTCTTTTCTTACACTTAAGAAAGTGCTTGAATACAGTTACCTAAGCAAAGAAGTGATTGATTAATTTTAGCACCTTCAATCATTCTCAAACCTCTATTACTTGTATTTGCTGCCCTTTCACTTCCAGCTAAATCAACCATACTTAACTTTGCATACTTTACCTCCTCTTCTGGTCCTTATTCTAATTATTTTATTTCTATTTGTACTTAAAGTACTGCATGAGATCTAGAAGAGGCTTCGTTTGCCTCAGTTGCTTCTTTTGATCTATTTCTGTTTCCAACCTATTTAAGATAAAAATATATAAATAAATTCTTTAGAAGTGTAAAATTTAGAATTAAAAACTAATTTATTAATCCATTTAAGAAAATATTTAGAAACAATAATTTAAGTAAATTAATAATAGAGAGTGTTATATTAAAAAGATTGAGAATATATTTTCAAAAATAAAAAAACATTTTAAAAAAAGATTACAAATTATGGAAGTAAAAATTAATGAATTAAATAAATTACCTTCAGCAAGGCCATTATTTCTTGAGTAGAACTGCATTCAATTTCAGTAATGCCTGTAACAACAACACCCTAAGTAGGATCTTCTCTTAAATCTAAATTTTTATCCTCTATAGAAAGCAGATCTTTTATATTTTCATTGTAAATTTCTAGATAAGAGACTCTGACAACATACTAATTTTAGTTAGAGTTCTTTTATATTAAGTAATAAAGTTAGTTCATAGTCCTTGACATAATACCAGGATTATCACCAGCTCCAACCATCCTAAATAATTATAACAATAAAATATTACAAATAAAATAATTTATTGACTTAATATAAAATACGTATAGGTTTTGCCTGCTCCAGTTGCTCCATAGGCAAAAACAGTAGCATTATAACCTTCAACTACACCATCTAATAAAAAATGTGAAGTCTTATCAAAAACTTCTGCTTAGGAAATAGTTTCATTAAATGCATAATCAAAAGCAAATTACATTTCTTTATTTCTATTCTTTCTTAACACCTATAATATAATCATTAAAATTATTATTACAGACTAGTTCAAATTATAATATTCTATCTTTAGTAATCTAACTCATATTTACATCATTTTAATTTGATTCATAATAAGGATCTATTAAAACTACTACTCTCTCATCTAATATCCTAACCACTTAATAATCGCTTTTTTCTAATTCCCTTTGATTCATCGGTCTACATCTAATTGCTACCTAATATATCGAATTAAATTTTTAGCTAATTAGATTTCATTTATAAAATTAAAGCTGGACATTAATCAGCATAAAATGAATTAAAAATGATGGCTGATTAATGGTCAAATTATCAAATGAAAATTATGGTAATTCTTTTATATTACAAGTATATTATTGGACCCATTCTTCAATTAATCTATATAACTATTTCTCTCTTAATTAAAACCATTTAAGTAATCCTTATTGTTCATAAAAACTTCTTCTCTCCTAATTATATTTATTTTCTAATATCAATTTTACTGCTTTGTTTTTGTTTTAAAAGAATACTGAATTTATAATGATTGTTTACTTGTTTCTTCACAAATCACTTTTTATGAAGTAAACCTATGTTTTAATAATTAAGCAACTCTCTTTAATTTAAACAATCAAATTATATTAACCATAGATATTTTTTATAATCCATCCTAAAAAAAAAAAATCAAAACAATAATCAAGTTTAACAAACAAACAGACCTAAACATTTTGATTTTATTTCAAAATAAACAAATTTTAAGTCAAAAAAAGCAAATATTTGATAAAAGTATCTTAAACCATTAAATTAGGTAATCAACTATTAATTCTACACTAATTAATTAATTTAAACAATCAAATTATATTAACCATAGATATTTTTTATAATCCATCCTAAAAAAAAAAAATCAAAACAATAATCAAGTTTAACAAACAA